>PVJO010004104.1:73036-114028 GCA_004026905.1 Hystrix cristata
ATAGTTAGTTGGAGGATGAAGTGATGGACGTATGTGTAGGAAACTAGAATATGCTGATGCTACACAATATGAAGGATTGTTGAGCTGATGACAATTAAGAAGAAGCAGATGCAGGAAACCTCTCTGCTCTCCTCTATTTGCATAAAAGCAGGAAACAAATCTACAAAAACAAAAGGCATCCTGCCACCCCTCCTCCAGGGAGAACTAAGGCTAACTACTGAACACAACATTAGACCCCCATCCCCTGGAGAGGCACCTGAGGACTCTACATTAACAGGTTTCCTAATGAGCATTTGGCTGCCACTTATTTGCCTTCCCCCAAACTGCTGCCCCTAGAGACCCAATGTCCTTTTCTTTTGTCTTGTTGCTTCTCTAAGATTTGCTGTTCTTTGTTGAAGATGCCATATGAGCTGGAATTCAAAGCCACTATTAGCGTACAATTATTCCCTGGGTGTCTCCCTCATGCATATATGAAATATACATGTTAAAAATTTCTGTTTTTATCTTGTTAACTTATATTTTGCTACAGAAGTCCATTCCAAGTATAGACCAAATAAGGTGGGAGAAAAAAAATGTTTTTCTTTGCCAACAAATGGGTGGATGGATGGCTATATGTATAGATGGCTAGTTGGAGGGTTGGAGGAGAAATTGATAAGTGGGTGGAGTAGTGAAAGGATAAATGTATAGGTGAATAACTGGATGGCTGGGTGGGCCACTTCTTGCATCATTAAATCTTTTGTAAGCAATGAGGGACAGGAAAGAGGATTACCAGTCTCTGGTGTGGAAACAGTGGCCCTCTAATTGATTTAGAGGTTTGCGGGTCCCCAGAGTTGTCTGGTCTCCAAGATCAGCCTCCTCCTTCCTTTTGCCCACTGCCCCGAGTTATTGCTTTTCCTTCTCCACCACTGACCTTGGACATCTTCCTGCCTCTGCTGCTCACCTGGACGCTGCCCTTCTAGACAGCAAACCAGTCCAGGGACCCCACAACTCATAATAAGCCGTGTCTCAGGTTTCAGATTCTGGACTCACACTCTGGTCAGCTAGGAACATTGGTGTATCTCCCAGGGACAAAGAATACTTAATGAGCACTTGGTGAGGAAGACAAGGAGGAGAAAAGTATAGTGAAGAAGAGGCCACCACACTCATGCCTGCAAGCTGAACTATACCATCCTCTGGGGCAGGGCAGGAAGCAACAGGTCTTCTAAGATGTAGGGAGTGTGTTCAGGAAAGGTGCAGGGTGAAGACCTGGGAAAAGACAGGTTGAGTGTCTAGGATACAACCTACACATATCCTTCAACAACACCTGGAAGGGAGGCAATAATAGCCCGTTTCCAAGGTAGAAAGCCAAAGCAGGCAGAATACAGTAACAGACAGAATCTCTTCCACTTAACGGGATGTTGAGCCAGAATTGAAGTCTAGAGTCTCTGACTCTTAATCTCTTGTCCTTTAGAATACCCTGCACTGTGTCTCCGGAAAGCTTGGAAAGGAAATAAGGGAAGTGCTGCAAAGGAAGATGGAAGCTCCAGGGTGAGCCGGCCGGCGGCCCCTGGCCTGGACATATACCATCTCTTTGGCTGACACCACAAAGCAACTGCAAAGTAGCTGCTGGGCGAGAACTTTCCCTGGGAGCTTGTGGAGCGCGTGAGCAGCAGATGCTGGGCTCCCTGCTGCAGAGAGACGATGTTAGCCCAGTAGGTGACAGCGATTAATAGCTTATTTCTCAAATCAGCCTATTAGAAATAATCATGCCAGCAACTGTGGGCCATTAATCTGAGCTGGAACCCAACCTGCACAGGCGGATGTGTGGATGAGGGCTGTCAAGACACATGAGGCACGGGGTTTCCATGCACACAGAGCACTGCCAGGAAGTGGTCAGAGCCAAATACTGCCAGGCAGGACTTGGAATGCAGGAGACACAGAACCTGAGTGACCACACGGGCACTGAGCCCTCTTCTGAAGGGCCCAGGACGAGGGCGTTGCCAAGGGGCCGCCTGGCTCTCGTGTTGAGGGCAATTTTGAAGACAGTCGGCTGCATGCTCTGCCATGGGTGATGGTGAAGAGGCACAAGGGCCAGAGTTGATGTTCTTCACGAGCGACTCGCAAGTGCCCACCCATGCTAGGGAACATGTGTGGAGTCACCAGCACAGGGGACAATAATTGGAAGGAGACAGACCAGGACTCAGCCTGTTGTCGTTGGGAATTCCCTGAGGGCCGGGCACTACCCCCAATCTGGCATCACTGTCCCACAGATGGGGCGGCCACACATGTGCCCCCTTTCCCCAGGACCCTAGAATCTGCATGTCCTGGGGGGCTCTGGCTCTTCCCTGCCCCACCTCCAGGTCTGACACGGAGAACTCCACACCTACAGAGACCCAGAGGAAGGAAGGCCAAGGACAGCGGTGCTGACGCTTGGACCCAGCCCCAGAGGCCTCCCTGGAGTCTGAACTTCCAGAGGGCCTGCTGGGGCTCTCCAGGCTCCCTGCCGCCCTAGGCCTGGCTCACCTTTTGCCAAGTGGACAGATGAGAGAGAAGGTCTTTCCAGTGGCCTTGCTGGGAGCTCGGGGCTCACTCCGGTTGATGAAGGGCAGCCCAGCTGCAGCCTCACTCCTCTGGGGGACCAGACCTGGAGGTGGGGCCTATTCCCGAGGATGCAGGCTCCTCATACCCGGCACTCTCTTCAGCTGAGCATCACTAGGGACCCTGAGGCACTGTTCGCTCTGCTTTCCTCCACGTCCCCTCTCAGAGTGAGGGACCTGAGCCTTGCGGGGCACCAATCCAAGTGACATTCCCCAGGAATCTGCCCCCAACTCTGCTCTGGGTCTCCAGGGTCCCTGCCTAGGCTCCTTGCCTCAGTTCCATCTCAAGGTCTCTGAACCAGCCCAGCCCCATCTTGCCCTAGTCTCCCCCGGTCCTCGCGCAGGTATCTTTACAACTGGACGTCTGGGAAGGTACGAGGGCCCCTCTAGGCCCCCACCACCCCCTCAGCCCCTGGCTGTCATGCGTGGACTCTGCTGGGGCCTCCCTTGGAAGCCGTGGCAGCTGCCCCAGGGTACAAACCCACAACACCGTTCACGTCCATCCCCTGGTTCTGAGATTTGCACACAGGGTGCAGGCGTGCAGGAGGTAAGACTGGCCCTGTGCAAAGCCCCAGCTACGTGGGGCTATTTGACCTCAAGCAGGGGCCGCACGGGTCTCAGTGACTCGTGACAAACGGTCATCTTGAGCAGTACATCTTCCCCAGGAACCTGCTCTGCATTCTGCTCTCCAGCAAAGCACCTGCGGTAAGAAGCACCCTCCATGCAGGCGTCCCAGGCTGGGACAGGCACAGGGCAACTGAATGACTTTCTGACATGGCCGAACTTTCTCCAGGAAGTGGCTCCAGGCACAAACGTCACCTGGAATGTTCCCAACAGTGACTGTTGGGCACAGGCCTGAGGGCTCCCATCATGGATCTGGAAGCTCATTCCTGGAGCTGCTCTCCATTTGCCTTTAATTTCCACACACAGGATTCATGGCAGATGCTCACTTGGGCACTGACATCATCACCTACAAGAGAATTTGGAAAAGGGACAACGCGCAACCTTCCAATGTGCTCCAGCTGTGCAATCCTGGCACCGCACAGCACAGCCACCGGGGACCAGCTCACTCCAAAGGGGGCCTGACGATCACTACTGCTGCGGGCACTTCTCAGAGACCGCACCACCACCACCTGCTGTGCGTGCCCGGAGACCCGAGCCCCTAACCCAGTCATGGCAAACCTTTTAGAGCTTTCAGTGATACAAACAGCCTGCTGCGGCACACACTCCATAGGTTCACTATCCACACCTCCCACCTCCCGTCCCACGTGGGAGGTGATGGGGGTCCTCAGGTCCCCCATTTCCTCTGGAATTCTCACCATCTCACAATCCCAGTTTCTCCTCCACCTATTCCCCGCCTACATCCCGAAAGGGCCTTGCTTATGAGAGAGGGGCCGTGGCCTAGCATCATCAGCACCTAGTTCTTCAGGCAATCTGGAGGAAACGATTTAGAGAAAAGAAAGATCTTCACTGTCTCTTTTGAATTCCCAGGCAAAAGAGCTTTTGAAAAATGCCTCCAACCACTCCTTTTTATTCCAGGAGTATGTCATCAAAGTCCCCTTTCTTCTCATCCTGATTGCTCCTTCTCAAGCCACCATGGAGTCATCACTGTGGAGGGAGGGATTTGGGGGAGACAGGGAGGGTTGATTGCACAGTGCATGAAAGGTCATGAGGTCAGGAGGCTAGGGAGGGTGCCTACGATAACACAGCGTGCCCCTCTTCTGCAGGAGGTGGGAGACGGTGGGTCAGCTTCTCTCTGAGTTGGCTTTCTATCCCTTCTCATTAGAAAGAATAATGCCTCGCCCTTTTTACATGAAGTCAGAGACAAACATGGATTTCTTCATTGCCTTTTAAGGCTAGAGGAAACAAATCCACTAGAGGGAAAAACACACCCCCATACGGGGTCCTCTGTGTACAATAAATCTGCTACCTATTGTAGCCTGGTTTCCTAAACCCAAAGTGACTGCAGCCGGCAAGTTTTATTATTGCTCATATATTGTTTAAACATTTCAGCTGGGAGATGGTGTGCAAAGAGAGACAATAGCCTGTCTGACATAAGATTTATTAGAGAAACTTGGTACAAATATATTTGTAGGGAACAAAATACGTTTGTAGAGATTATTCCAGATTTACAGTGACTAATAATGGAAGGGACGTGGGGACAACCAGGAGCCGCCACCTCCCTGGCAATCATTGCAAGGAGGTGAGTCAAAATAAAACATCAACCCCAAGGTGCCAGCAGCCTCTTGCTGAAGGAACAGAAGGCGTTTTCCGAATGGAATGGAATGAACACCAGGAGCGGAGTTTCTGCTCGAGAAAGCGTCAGACTCTGTAACCTGCCATCAGTGCCAATGGGCTGGTGGGATTTGGAGACAGGATGGGAAACATCCGGAGCTTGGCACCTGCAGGGCTTCCTGGGGTCCTCAGGAGGGACTGGCCTGGGCTCGATGGGTGAGGGGGCTGCAGGAAAGAGGCAGTCATGAGCCACTGCCCTTAGCTGTGTCTCCTTGTGTCCACGGTGTCCAGGATGAGACCCCAGCCCCAAATGGATTTGTCTGACTTGAAGGTGAGGCCGAGGGCACACAGGACTTCGTCAGAGACAGGAATGTGGCCACAGAGCTCCAGACCCTTCCTGGAGCCATGGAGATAGTGCGACAAGGCCCTTCCAGCTCCCTGCAGACTCCAAGCATGAACAGAACGTGGGGCAGCAGAGAGGAGATTCTACTTCTGCCCGCTATGCTGATCTCTTCTTCCCAATGTGAGGAGGTGAGGCTCCCCCACCTGCCTTGCTCCACCAGGCAGCTGGCCTCTCCATGCCCCTCCTCCTCTTCCTCCCCCTCCCCTCGCCCCTCCTCATCCTCCTGCTCCTCTTCCTTCGTCTCCTCTGGCTGGAGTGGGCTGGAAGCAACAGCCTGATTAATAACACTTGCAAGTAGACAATAGATGGAGGCTGACGCTAACAGGCCCCCTAGATTGAATCTTATCACCCAGGAAGGGTAAGAGGGCCTTGTTGAGAAGCAACAGCACTGTGCTTCTGCCTGCTGGTGACAAATGGCTTGCAGCCCGTCTGCTGGGATTATGAGGCAGGCTGGCAGGCGGGAAGGCCCTGGTGACGACCCCATCCCCACCACTGCTGGGGGCGCTGGGCTCAGGTGGGAGCTCGCACCCCCCTCAGGAGCAAGGCTGGTGGGGTTCCTCCTCACAGTCTGTTGCCATGGAGAAGGAGCCGGACAGCTCTGATACAGCTGTGCGGATGTCTCCCCTGAGACGCGCCATGACAAGTTGGACTGGAAGCAGCAAATGAGCAGCCATAATCTTCAACAGTATGAATAAGTGATTGATTGGGCTTGTGGCTGTAAACAGCCTCTGTTCTGGCAGCGTGGGGCCCAGTGAAATGAGCTCATCCGCCGAGAGATGTAGGCGATGGAGCACTGGCCCTGCTCAGCTTCCTCAGCATCACGTCAAGGGCCTGGGGCCTGCCAAGAGCTGGTGACCGCCTCCTGTAGCTACTCCAGGTCCCAGCTGGCTCCAGACCCACTTCAGATCAACCCCACCACACAGGGCCCCAGGTGCCGCCCACCCCTCCCCACCCCTCACAAGCCAGGGTCTGATGCAGGAGACTGGTCAGGTGTCTGGGGGAGGTGAGAAGCCACAGTGATGTGGTCCCTGAGGCTCCTGCCACCAATTATTGGAGGGACTCCACCCTGCCGCCTGGAGATGCCCACCTTCTGGCCAGGCCCACCTGGACAGGGGCCAGAAAGGGGCCAACAACTTGGTGAAGAAGATGCTGGACCAGCCAGCAACCTCTCTGGAGATCGTGGAACCGGGTCTCTCGGATTGGCTGCTTAGAAGCAAGCGACAGGTCTGCGACGGGGCAGATGCCAGAGACAAAGCTGCAGAGCACCAGTGACCGCCAGGAAGAGAGACAGAGAGAGACAGGGAGCGACTGGACACAGAAGCAGGGTCATCAGCGGCCCCGATTCTGGGGTGCCAGGTGGACACACTGTACCATCTCCCCTGAGCTCCAATCTCCTGCCACTCCCACGGGGTGTCCTCCTCTGCAGCCCACACCAGGGCCTGTTACCATCCCAGCTGATAGTGGCGGACACCCCGTCACTGATGGGCAGGGCACTCACTGCTCTGGGAGCCTCACCCGCCATCCTTTCCTTCTGTTGCCAGACAGCAAAGCCTCCCGTACTGCAGCCCCGACAGAGACCCAGGGGACTGGGGTGAAGAGCACCAGCCTCCAGCAGACGGTGTGAGCAGACACGGCCTCGCGTGGCACCACGGGGCAGGACTGTTCAGCACTGCCCCAGACCCGCCGTCCACACTGGGTGGGAGGCCACGGTGCACTGGCACCGGAGCCCCAGCACTGGGCTGAGCCGGGATGGTCTCTGTGGTTCGAGTTCCAAGTATCCCTGCTCATAACACAGCCCCCCGCAGGCAGCCACAACCACCGTCGACATTAGCGCTGCCTGTGCCATCCACACTAGGTAACAGCACCGGGTGGATTCACAATCCAGGAGAGACAAGACAGCATGGGGAGCCAAAAAGGAAGAAGCGGAGGTGGGCAAGGCGCCAAGGGTGAGGATCTACCTTGAAGATGGCAGCCGGGGACTGTTTTCCAAGAGGCATCCCAGTGTCACCCATCCACTGTCCTAAAGGTGACCTTCTCTTTAAGAAGTGGGGTCTAATTCCACCCCTGGGACGTGGGCAGGCTGCCAGTTGCTTTGTGCAACAGATCGTGGCTCAAGCAACCCTCACACCCAGGGTGGGTCCTGAGAAGTGACACTTCCTGTCTTTGCTCCCCAGGACTCAGTAGGGAGCAGGGGCAGCCAGAAGGGAAGCTGGACCACGCCAAGGCCACCAGTCTGTGAAGAAGGCAGGAGGCAAGGCCCTGGGTGGGCTCCGGTCATGGGTCTTAGATGTAGGTCATTGTGGCTGGACACCAGACACGTTACTGACAGTGTCTCTAGATGACACCAGCCCCCGCCTCAGAGTCCTCCTGCCTCAATTCTCCCTATCTGAAGACCCAGCCACCTGGAGCAGAGATGAGGTCTCCCCACTGCACTCTGAATTCCTGACCCTCAAGGTGTGTGAGAGCATTCAACTTACTGTGCTTTTGAGGCAGTAATTTGGGGCTGGCTGGCAGGCAGCAAGAGCAACCAGAGGAGAAATGAAGTCAGCAGGATGTCGTGATGCTGGACAGGGCACAGTGCATAGAAAAGAGTCAGTAGTGACTCTGGGTTTGCATCTTGAGTGTCGTGATGGACAGCTGACAGGAGTTCCAGCCGGCGGGTGTACGGAGCTGCTATGACTCAGAACGACAGCTTTGTAATGTCACAGGCCATCCCGGAGCAGGGCACGGGAAGCCGTCACTTAGAGAAGAAGCTGCGTTTGCAGAAACTCGAGGACAGTTCCACCAGGAAGCCACTCAAGGCTCCTCACAGCAGCACAAATCATAGTAGCCCCAACTGGAAAGCGTCCCATTGTCCACCCGCAACAGGATGAATAAACAGAGGAGGTATTCACCCCAGCGGAAAGAACAACCTAGCACTCTGTAGAACCGCACCGGTTAATCTCACAGCGGAGAGGTTACATCTAAAACTCCAGACAGAAAGAGGAATAGACTTGACGGTTATTGTTACATAAAGTTGAAAAAGGAAACAGCCAAAGTGACAGGAAACATAGAAAACCGGAAGACATTGAAAGCTGGGACGGCAAGTGCAGGCGGGGGACACGGAGACCCCGGCGCTGCGATCTCACAGCGTTCACACAGGCGTGCTCACTGGCGTGCTCGCTGGTGACCATCCACCGCGAGGGACAGCTGGTGCACAAGTGCAACTGTTACATTTCCTTTTAAAAAGCTGACAAAGCGCACTCTAGTGTCCTCCGCACGGATGGGCCACGCGTTTGCAGCCACGAGCTGGATCCAAAGTGGTTCTGCCCCGTCATTTCCGGACACGTCTTTAAGCAAACCTGCTCCTCGGAGCCTCAGCTGTCTGCTAAAGGGAGGATTTTTCTTTATTTCTTTGCTTGTCTGAATTTAACGGTAATGAGGTCCGCGACCCTATAAATAAAGTGCATCTCCCTTAGAGTGAGGTGGGTAATCTCAGCTGTGTGGCCCTATCACAACATGGCTGATTAAAGTTCAGTGAGCCAAGAATTAAATATAATTGCTGACGCATCACCGAGTTTTCACAAAACGTTTTTCATTTGTATCAGTGCCCTAAGAATGATCAAAATGAGACATTCATTAAGGGATTCTTAATTAGAGTTTCAAGAAACGTATAATTGACTCATTTTAATGATACTGTAACCTCACCTCATCGTTCTTGTCACAGACTCCCTGTGACGCCGTGTGGACTGCGTCCATCAGTGAGAGGGCAGCGTCACACTGGCCAGGAGTGTGTCCCTCAGAAGGAGGGCACGTGACGGTTTGTGGCTGATGGTTTCCACACACCTGAGAACTGCAGAGGGAAGACAGGACTTTCTCCTGGGTTTGGCGGGGATGACTCCGGGTCCCAGCCCAGGAAAGACAGGCGTCCCCTCCTGCTGGCATCCCATCCGTCTTCCATTAACACTTGTGGGTTGACACGAGCTGAGGGGATAAGGCTTCCGTCGATGTGGATGTTGATGTGGATGCGTCCCCAAGCAAGGACCACCCGTGGTGTCCACTCAAGCCCAGGCACTCTCAGACATCCCACCTGTCCACTCTGGCCACACATTGCTCTGGACCATCCTGCCAGTCCCCAGTCCACCTGTGTGACATCCCATGGCCCACCTTCCTTCCCAATGCAAAGGAGCTAGAAGAATGGGACCTGTGAGGACCAAACGCCACTCTTGGCTCAGATAAGCTGAGATGGAGGGGAGGAGAGGAGGGAGGAGGGGAGGGGACAGGACAGGGGAGGGGAGGGGAGAGGAGGGGAGGGGAGAGGAGAGGAGGGGAGGGAAAGGGAGTGGAGGGAGATGGTCCACTTATAATTGAGGAAACTGAGGCCCACAGAGGCTCTGCCCTGCCTACATTCCCACTCTAGGTGGCTTGATAAAGCCAGTTGCTCAGCTGGGGTTGCGAGCTCCTTCCACCCTTCCAGATGGTCAGGGTCCTACAGGTCTTTCTAGAGCGCTGGACTTTGAAGGATATCCAGTCAGCCAGGCTGGGAGCAAAGGGTAGCTGCGTGGAAGCTGCACTTCCGTGTGCCAGGTGTGGTGTGGACTCCTGAGGGGGACGATATGGTGAAGGATGAGGCCATTGTCTGTGAATAGGTGGACATTTATCTCACTGCATACTCTAAAAGTAATGTGCAAATAAATCAGAACACCGAACTGTGGCACAATATTATTATTGCTTATCCAAAATGTGTGAGGAACTCCTACAGCTCAATAGAGGGACATCAAGTCACCCAATCAAAAGTGGACTGAGGAAGTAAAGAGATATTTGTCCAAAGAAGACATTCAAATGACCAACATGTGTAGGAAATGCAAATCCAAACCACGGTGGGAGATCACCTCACATCTGCCAACACATCTATTAACAAATCCCCCTAAAAGAAAGAAAACCCCAAAGAGGACTAGTGCAAGTGAAGGCATGGAGTAAAGGGGGCCTCTCCTTGCACACTCTGATGAAGCCAGTATGGAAAACAGCAGAGATGGGCCTCAAAAAATCAAAAATAGATCTACCATATGAACCCAAAATCCTACTTCTGGGTTTATATCTAAAGGAAATAAAATAAGAATCTTGCAGTCATATCTCCATTCCCATTAGTCATAATAGCTGAGATATGGAAACTATTATGTGTCTGTTGGTGGATGAAAGGGTAAAGAAATGTCACACACACATGCACACATACACACACACACATGGAGTAGCATATTACTCAGCTTAAAAAAGAAGGAACTCCTGCCATTTACCACAACAGGAATGGACAAGAAGGGCTTTACATACAGGCAATAAGATGGACACAGAAGGACAAATACCCGTGATCGTACTTCCATGAGAAACCTAAGACAGTCACACCCGGAGAAATAGAGACAAGAGTGGCGGTGACCAAGGGAGGGGACCAGGGAGATGTGGGCCAAGGGGTACCAAGTTCTGGGTGTGCAAGAACAATAAATCCTAAGGTCCACTGCACATCTTAGTGCCCAGAATTAATAATGTAGAATTGTTTACTTACAAACTGCTGACAGGATGTAACTAGTCCAAGTGCTCTTATCACTGAAATTATGATGATGATGATGACGATAGTGAAAGAAGGGGGGACCTTAGGGGAGTCTTGACAGGTGTCTGGGATGCACTGAGGTGACGGTTCTCCAGGTGCATGCTTATCTCCCACCTCATCAAGTCGTAGTCAGGGAATGGAGTCAACTTCCTGTGTGCCCCTTGCATCTCAATATAGTGGTTTTCAAATGAACAGATAAGTCCTGTTTTATTTCCCAAAAATAACAATCACACTGTGTAATGTAAAAAGTGAACTGATTTCCAAGTTGGTTTTGAGAACGGTTTGCATTAGAACACAGGCACTTGGGTGCATTGACCTTTGTGCTGGTGGCTCAATTTCTGACATTTTCTTAGGGAACCCTAAGTCTGCCTCCTCCCTCTTCTCTCTCTCTCTCTGTCCCTTTGCCACCCCCTCCCCATTTTCTGAGAATTTTTCTCAGCCAGAAACATGAACATGGGCATCCCACATCACATCCTTGGCCTGGAATTTGGCACCAGGGGTCTTGGAATTAGCAACCAGGAACCCAGTACCCATCACTGCCATGGATACCCCGGCCTAGGCCTGACTGATTCTGCCTGGGGTGGAGGTCCAAGCCTCTGGCTCTCACTGTGTCGCAGAGCCTGTGCACCGCCCAACCCCACCCAACTCTCCCCACATCTCCACCTTGGGCTCTCAAAGGCAGATCCTTTGGGAACAAGCTTCTGGGGGCGATCCATACTGACACCCAGTGGGTACCTCATGGAGGCCTCGTGGAAGTCCCAGGCTCGGCTCCTGGACATCTCGGGGCTTCATTTCCCAGATAGTTCATGGACAGGCAGATCACACTCTTCACAGGACACATGTGTGTGCCTGCAGCTGGGAGGGCAAAGAGTGCACATGTAGAATATGATGTCCAGATATTTTCCAAACCCGAAGGGGGATTGAATGATCCTAGCTTTCTTTTTTAACGAAAAAAAAAAAGCCCAGATAAGATTTGGCCAGACAGATAGTACATTTTCTTCCAAACATTCAGTGGTTCGGCACACTGCCATTCTCTTTCTTACAAAAGATTTCCTTTCTCTGTTTCAAAGTCACCTGCGCTTGGGCGGTCCAGAGTGGCGTCTGGTGAGTGTTGATAACACGCTCCGTGCCGGGCCACCCGCAAATAGTGCACACTGGTTAAATATGTTGAGAGAGATTATGATAGCTTCGACAATACTTCTAAAAGGCTTATGTCTCAGCTTCACCTTTCACCGACATCTGTTGGGAGGATTTAGATAAGATGTCTCAGAATGATGTCACAACCCGCACGCCACCCCCAACTCCCTGCCTGTCCCCCCTGGGAAAAAGGAAGCATCTCAGGGTAGAAGATACAAACTTGTTCTGGGTATTAAAAATTTCAACCCCACATGAAAGAGTCTGGCCATGTGACTAGGTCACCTTGCAATGATATCTGGAGCTCACGGTGCGTCCGTGGCCACGGCTCGCTTAAGAGCCAAGAGAACTCAGGTCGGAGTGGAGAGAACACCGCACCGTCTGGGGAGACTGCTTCGTGCAGGTCCACACCCTTGGCCGTACATGAAGTGCCCTCTCCTGTCACCGGGCATGGCACCATCCCATCCCCACTTGGCCTCATGACACGCTGTGACCAATACAATGTTCGTTGATGATCTGAAAGCCTTGGATGGATGGCTCTGCTAGTGTCCTTCTGCAGCCTTCCTGCTGTCCCCAAGGAGGGGCCGAGAAGGTTTGGAGATGAGCCGAGCCACAACACCAAGGCCAGCAGCCCGCAGAGCCCCGCCGACAAGAACAAGCCCAGCCCAGTGCTTCCCGGGCTCCTGGTATGTGTTGGGGCTCTCCGGAGAAGCAGAACCAATAGCAGACATATGTGCAGATAATGAGGAATTGGCTACGTGCTCACAGGGACTGAGCAGTCTCTCCATCAGCCACACACAAGCTGGAGCTCACGAAGCCTGGTGGTGAGTGCCAGCCTGAGTCTGAAGTCCTGAGAACAAAGCAGTGTGCACTCAAGGCTGAGGGCAGAAGACTGATGCCCAGCCCAGCAGTCAGACACAGAGGGCCCTCAGTGTTAGCCCAGAGCCCTCCACACTGGGGAGGTTCAGGTGCTCTTCCCAGTCCACCAAGTCAAACACTCACTTCGTCAAGAAACACCCCCACCAGGACTCCCAGAAACACCTGGGCCTCCCACAGCCCAGTCAAGTGGACTCAGAACCTTCGCTACCCACCCACAGAACCCACAGAAGCAAGAGCACTGTGCAGGGACCCTTGCGTGTTCCTGAGGTCTTGTGATCACCAGGCAGCGAAACAGAGCAGTAATTGCTGAGATGCATGCAGTTCCCCATACCCGCCAGGCTTGATTCCAAGTGCTGTAATCACTCGGCCCAGCTGAATGCTCGCATCAACTCAGGTCAGAGGAGCGTGGTCATTAATCCTTTGACGGAGGAGGACACAGAGGCATCCAGAGGTTAAATCCCTCATTCAGTAAGTGGCAAAAGCAGGAATTTGAACCAAGGAACTACACTATAGAGTGGCCAGCAAATACTACAGAGCGTTTCCTTGGTCCAAACATTACAGTTAATTCTGTTGCTAATGTTTGTACTATATATATATTTTTGCTATACTGTTAGCATTGCTATTCCTATTACCATTAAGACCTGCATATTATAAATCCCTTCTAAGTAAGTTAATTCTTGCCTCTGAATTGTCTAGTACAAACCATTGCACACAGAAGCTAAGGCTTTCTTTTCCCCTAAGGTCTATGGTTACTCTTCTACTCATCTGTAAACTTCTAAATGGCATCCCCAGGAGCCAACACAAGGCTGGAGGCCAACAGGCACTCCGTGTTTGATTTGGGAAGGACTGGATGCCTTTGTGCGGAAGTGAGGATTCTCATAGGCCCTTCCAGATCTTATAAAATATGATAGGAGATCTCAGCTGGCACATGGGACTTTGCAGGTGCAATGGAGACTGGACTTTTGAGGTTGAGCCTGGCTTGTACCCCAAGGGCAAGCACTGCTGTGTGCCAGCCCTCCATCCAGGTACTTCTGTCTGATTAGGCTCTTCTAATCGTTTGTTGCCGTGAGGAGTTTCCATGCCCTGAAGATCTGATGACAGGTGGAGATGGCGAGATCCATTGAAAACAGGAAGCAACCTAAGAGTCCCAGTTGTTGCAGCCTTGCAGGTGTCTAATGCAATGCAGGGAACTGAGAGAGGAAGGCTGGTAATTATTGGCCCCCAAACACCAAGATCATAGTTTCCCATTGGAAATTCCCCTTCTTCATAAATATCCTTATTGATTCCTAGTTACTCTTCTCATTGCTGGGATAAAATACTCAACACCCACAAGTTATAGGAGGAAAGGTTTATTTCAGCTCACAATTTGTAGTGGTTTCAGTCCATCGTCGGCTGGCTCCCAGTCACGGCAGCATGGCACAGGGACATCACAGAGGAGAAACAGTTCGTGGCAGGGCAGGCAGGAGGGAGAAGCAGGCTGCCTTCCCTCTCTTGCTTTATATTCCGTTCAGACTCTAAGCCTATTGATTGGTGTCACCCACACCCAGGGTGGGGCTTCCATTATCCACATCCAGAACTATGCTACACCCACTTAGTGATCACACAACCTGGATCCAGCCAGTTCCTAAAAGCACGACCTATGAGTGTGTGAGGCTTTGGGGAGACATTTAGATACCAGCCATAACAGCCCCCTTCTCCAAGTGTACACACAACTGATGAGACAGCCCTTGGTCTCTCTCTAACCATGCTGCCAGGGGACTCGGCCAAGTTTACACAGTGACTTAGTGAGCTGAAAGTATAAATGGAAAAACACCCGTGTTTTCTCTTCCATGATGCACACCCAAGAAGAGTGCTGCTACGGTTCGTGCTGCCGGATCGGCAGAGAGCAGAAAGGCTGGAGTTCACGCAATGAAGCTGACGACCATGCAGTGGAGACGCCTGGAACACAGTGGAAGAGCCTGCGCTGTCCGCCTGGGTCCAGGGCCGAGAGCCCATTGTGCTGCGCTGCTTGTTTCATGGCCAGCTCATGTCCTCTGTCCCCGGCCCCAGTTGCATCCAATAAGGAAATGCAGCTAAACATTCTGTCCCTGTCACTGCAGACCAGGACGCGCGACCTTGGATAAGCAAGTCCGTGCCGCAGGGAAGGACAGGGTCACACTCATCTGGATGGAGCCACTGGCTGGCGAGGGTATGTGGTTTGGCAACGGGTGTGATGTTACTCTGCGACCCGTAACAAATACCTCTAGAAGGAGAGGCCCGTCCAAGCATGGCACGGTCCAACACTGGCGGGGTCTTCTGCGGGAGGGATGCATCTCTCCAACAGCCCAGCCTCCACATGATACTTTCTCCCTTCCTCCTTCCTCTGCTTCTGCAGCTGTCCAGACACCCTGGAGCTGGGGGTGCTTCTTGACAGAGAAGGGTTCTGACCTCCACCCCAGGGCCCCAGAATTCCCCATTGTCCAGGTCACGGCAAAACCTACTGGACTCTAGGGTATAGGATCGTCTTTATTTTTTAATTTTTAAAATTTTACGAGTACATGTTTGCAGCACATGAAGTTTACAATCATCTAGGCCACTGGGTGACTGTATGTAACGTGGCTTGTTTCTTTTTTAAAACTCTTCCCTTTCCCACCTCCCTCCCTCCATCTCTAAATCCCCTTTCTTTATTTTCATTCTTGTCATTATTATTATGATTAACTCATGTTTAGGACATATAATGTTTACACTCCTTGTGGGTATTTGGTGCCCATACATGGCATGTCTGAAATCTTACATCCCCTTCCCTCTCTTCCTTCACCATTGATGAGCTGGACCCATTCTCATTTGCAAGATATCTATTTCCTTGTTTCCTTCAATCCATTCTTTATTTTTCTCTTTCTTTGTACTCTGTCTTACGTAAATGAGAGATACCATATGGTATTTAAGCTTGTATGTCTGATTTATTTCACTCTACATTGTATTTTCCAGGTGCATCCATTTTCCTACAAATGTCTCAGATCTATCCTTCTTTAGCGCCAAGTCGTATTCCATTATGTATAGATATCACATTTTCTTTGTCCATTCACCTACTGATGCACATCCAGGCAGCTTCCAGGGTTTAGCCGCTATGAATTGGTTGCAATACCCATCAGTGTGCATGTATCACCTGTAATATGTTGTGTTTAGCTCTTTTGAACATATGAAATCTCTGGCCATTAGAGAAATGCAAATTAAAACAACACTAAGATTGCATCTCACATCGGCAAGAATGGTTACCATGGAGAAGTCAAAGAATAACAAATCCTGGTGAAGTTGCCGTAAAAAAGGAACCCTCCTACATTGTCGTGGAAATGTAAACTGGTATAACCACTACGGGAGTCAGCATGGAGATTTCTCAAGAAACCAAAATCGGAAATTACATATGGCCCGACCCTTGGCCTTCGTTTTTAGCTTTAATGACCCAAGGAGACTCTCCGATACCATGCCACTGAGGAAGGGACACTGGGCCAGAGTGAGCTGAGCCTGTGTCCCCATTGCCTCCCGCTGCTGTCACAGGCTCCCTGGGTTTGGGGACTGATCAGGAACAGAGATGAATTTCTTACAGTTCTGGAAATTGGGAAGACCAGTGTCATGGGGCTTTGTGTGGTCTCATCCGATGGCAGAAGGGCAAGAGTAGGGTCACAAGAGGGACCAAAGTCACTTTTATAACCAACCCATTCCATGGTCTAAATTGGCAGCAGCGAACCTATGGCACAGGTGCCACAGCCGGCTGCTGGTTACCACTGAAAGCTCTGAAAGGCTCGCCGCCCTCGGGCCAAACCCACTCGTGTGAGCAGAGCCCGCCTGATCCAGTCGCCGACCAGCACCGTTGCTCTGCAGGTTCTGCTCCCGACAGGGAACCCGCGGACACATTCACGCCGGAGTAGGCCGCAACTTCGTGAGAATGGGGAATGAAAATAACAGAATACAGTAAGCAAAGTAGGAACGCTGTGATATTACTTTTATAATCCTAGAAAGGTGTGCAACGCCACAAGTAGTAAGAAAGGAAAATGGCTAACTGGTCTGAAACGAGTTAATGCTGAAGAGAGACGGTCACCAGGACCTGGGGTGGATGAGACTAGGAAGAGGGGACAGACACCCTGGGTGACACTTGTCTCCGGAAGCCCAGAACCTGAATGCAGCTCACAGCAGGTTGAAGTCTTACAAGGGTTGTGTTCACTGTGTGTTTTGAAGGATTTCTGTAATTGCACGTCCTTCCTGTGAACTGTGTTTTGGAGGAAGAATAGGGTCTCTAAGAGGAGCTGATAGACAGATGGCGACTTTGGGGAGAGTCGCTTAAAAGCTACAGGTCACTTGAGCTTGGGTGTTAGGGACAAAAGAAAGACAATGAGCCGAGAGCTGTGCGTGTCCGGTATTGTGTCCCGGCAATGAGAAAAGTAACTAAGATAGGCTGGACTCAAACTTGGATCCTCCTGCCTCAGCTTCTCAGAGTGCTGGGATTACAGGTATTCACCACCGTGCCCAGCTCTCTGCTTTGGTTTTAATTTCTGTTATCAATGAAACAAGTTCCCATATGCATCCTATAGAAGGACAGCTGGGTCACCCTGCTGGAGAGATGGGCCGGGAAGGGAGAGACCCTGCATCACTGGATGGCTCCAGTCTCCTAGGCTGATGGAAGAGGAACACCAGGCAGTCACACTAAAAACTCATGACCAGTCACAGAGACAGTTTCCAATGTGTGACTTTCGGGGAACTTCACACCCAGCAGTAGAACCAATGCGTAGATGAGCTGTGGACCTCGACTCGTGAGTCCCAACTCCTGGCCTTGTGTGCAGGGCTGAGTGGAACAGCCCTGTTCCCCCACATGGCACTGGATGGTGAGACCCAAAGACCAAGTGGCCTCCAGCTAAGACTGAACTGGTGCTGACACATAAAGAGGTCCCAAGAGCAGGGCTGGTGACTGGTTGGCCTCAGCTGCAGAAACCATAAGCTGAGCAGAAAAGATGGGGAGAGACCCACAGAGTCCAGCACTGCCAACTGATGCCCAGGGCACAAGCTCTTCTAGGACCCAGGCACCTGTTCATTAAAAATAAACACCAGAACTCTGTGCTAAAAGAAATAGGAAGCACACAGCCATTCTGAAGTAAAGGTGTCACACAGAAGCAGTTTCACTAGGGGGCGACACGGCCATTCTCGCCCGACCATGAGCTATGCCATCTGCAATCCGAGTCTCTGCTGCTCTTCCTGAGACAGGGCCCCACCAGTTTCCAGACATCTGGGGATCAGAGCACGCCAGGTCAGGGTAGCACTGTGGGAACGCAACCACCATCCGGCAGGCACAGAGAGGGCAGGGGCTGCGGCAGGGGCTGCGGTGGGAAGGTGGGGGCAAACCCCAAAGAGGCCAAGGGTCCCCGTGGTGTGGCTGATCCTGGCATCCCAGAAGGGACCTTGTGCCTCTGCCTTCTCTGCAGCAGGTGCAGAAGGAGCTACTCGCAGGAGGACAGCCACCGCGAGGTTTGGTGGCTGTTGTCTTCCCAGACAGTGTACTTTTCTCACCCCATTAGGGTGGGTGACATTTGCATGAACCAGGGGAGCTGTGGATTTCCTGAAGCTTTTCAACAGCTCTTTCTCAACCTGTCTCTTCCTTGTTTTCAATAGCAAGTGTTCAGCCCATTTTCTCCCAATCCACCCCTCTGTGGGCTCTCTCAGGCTCTTCCTGACCCAGAAGAGTGGTTTTTGACCCTCTAAGATCAGGCCGTACAGTTCCCACCTCCAAGCCTCTGTGGATGCCAGCCCTGCTGTCTAGGATGCCCCTTCCTGCTCCACGCACACGAAGGCCCTTCTCAGAATCACCATAGAAACCAGCTCTCCACATCCCCAGCACTGCGCGCTGCCCTCCAAGGACTCCCATGGCACTGCTCTTTCCCGACGCACCTCACTCCTCCTATTTTTACACAAAAAAGAGAAGACAAGTTTCTGCACGTTTTTCAGATGGTTATTATAAAAATTGAATACTTTAAAAAGAAATACAAGTAGCTGATAACAAGAATAAAACCCTAATAGCTGGAATAATGTCTTGTTTCATTGGGGTTAAGGTTAGCATCCTTCCATCAAATCAATGGCTAATGTCACCCAGGAAAGCCGTTCTCAGCTCTTGGATGGGACAGAAACAAGCAGGAATTGGACATGCCCTTCACGGGCTGTCTGAAGGACCATCCCTAGAGTGCCATGCTGAGGGAGCACCTGTTGAACAGCAGTTAGGTACAAATGCTCAAAGCCAATCAGCTCAGCGATCATCTAATTATCCCAATGTTTAAACAACTAAGTAGAAATTTTACCTAGAGAATGAGTTTTCGTACTGATGTTTGGCTGTGAGAATAAGCAAGCTTCAGGGGTCGCAGTGAGCCTGTGAAAATCCTGTTAGCAAAGAAGCCTAATTCCCAACAGCAGGACCAGCCCAACTTCCACCCAGGCTCTCCTTGGAATCCCAGGCACCACGTAACCGAAATTTCCAAACTGAGCAGTCGCCCTGCTACCACTTATTTGATGTTTTTCTTTTTTGACTCTGAGCATTGTGCATTGTGTCTCCCCCAGCCAGAATGGAGGAGCCAGGGAGCAGGGTGTGTTATCTGTTCTTGCTGTGTCTCCAGCTCTCAAGATAGTGCCTGGTATCTGGCAGTTGCTCAGAGAATACCTGCGGGAAGAATGAATCTTGATTGCAGATAGAGAGACTCTCTTTGGATCCGGTGTACGACCCATCCCCTGAGAGTGATAATACTCTAAAAGGTCCTCAGTCTCCCTCATGTGGAAGTCTTAGGACCTTTCCAGGGCACATAAGAAGACATAGAAGATGGGGGCGGGGGGGAACCAGGAGTTGAGTAGCACCAAAGAGGAACCACGTGAGATGGCTGAGGACCAGTTTGTGGTCTACTCTCTGCTCCCAAATCTTGGAGAGACCTCAATCCTGGCTGACCCCAGCCACAGCCCAGAAAGGAGCAACTACTACCAAGCCTCAGATGAAGAGCAGAGGTTTGCTGGGCTCAGAGGGACAAAGGGGAAAGCAGATTACAGCCACGAATGTGTGCATCTGCACGGCCTCCTTCTCCAGTGTCTGTTACTGCTGTATCCATCCCACACATGAGGAAACAGAGACAGTAAGAACCCAAAATATCCACGAGAACTGCATCTCTTGGTTCATGAAGCAGTTCTCCACAGGGTCCCCATGGAGTAGAGAAGACTCCCTGATCTAGGAGCTCACTGGCACTATGGCGCTTTCCTCTGTTGTCTGCTCGTCACATTTCTGCCACTCCTGATGTGTCACACCACCCACAGAAGTGTCACTCACTTAACATGCTTAGTTCACTCACTATTCTTGCACAAGGAGTTTGGGTATCATTAATATGTATGGGAAACAGTTACCACTCACCTGATCAAAGATAACTATGAAATCTACACAGTGAAAACAATGTAACTTTTCAAAATACTCGTTCATGAAGGGACAACACTCATCTCAGTGTATGTGGGCATTGTACAAATCGCAGAGCTATTTGATGGCAGAATTTCTAACGCATAAATAACAAAAAATGTTGCTGTAGGAATGCCATTAGCTATTAGCTCTGTGCACCAATAAAAGCATAAAATATAAAATGCAAAATCAGTCCATATCCCCACTGAGGGCTGATCAAGGGTTCCTTTCTGTCTCTGGACTCTGAGATTAGGAATCACTTCTCACACTGATGAAGTGAGCTTCCTTTGATGTCTTTACTTCCCAGATACGAGATATTCTGAGCAAAGACATCAGTCAGGTTTACATGGAAAACATTTTTGAACATAAAGCTAATTACTTACAATTTGTACTTAAGATGCAAGAAATGCCCATTTGTTCACTCAATGACCCGTTTTATGAGCTGTTGTGGGCGGCGGGTGCCTCCACATCAGTCCCTGCAAATGTGTGCATGCAGAATTGGCCCAGTTCATGTCCTCACGTTGCAGCTGTACTTTAAAAGCCCATAAAAGCTCCAGTGGCCTTAAGAAAAATCTCTGATGCCCAACCTGGTGAGGATACCAATCCAGCACCCACTTCAGTGGCCGCTACCATTTTTCTTTTCTTCAAGGAACGAGCTGCAGATCTGCGGCCCCGAGACGGCCCTGCCTGATGTTCTTTGCACGCTCTCATTGACTCAGGCAGTGCTAGCTCCTCCTCTGGTGACCTGGAGGCACATTGGAAGACGAGGCTCTGGATTCAACACTCAGCTAGGTAAAGATGTTATCTGGTGGAGGGATCGTCCACATACAGGAAAACCAGAGTCATCCTAAATAGAAACCCTTTGTGTAGACACGTGTGATCCGTGATCGAGAATTACATGCCTACGACATACCCGAAAGGAGATTCTTCACACATACTCCCCACAGTGGAGTGTCGAATACCCACTAGAAAATGAAGGGACAAAGATTCTGAACTAGGTCACACATGGGAATCCTTGATGTTGGTGACATGTTTTCAGAGCCGACCAAATACAATAAGCACCCTCTGAATGCATATCTTTCTCTGAATTCCCAAAATCTCCTGTCATTGAAATTTCCCAGCTGCCATCACTCTGGAATGAGTACGAAACAATCATGCCAACTGCAGGGGTCTGGTGCCAATTCGCAGCCAACAGCTTAATCAAGAGAGGCTGAAAGACCCAACCTGCCGCTGCACTATCTACTCACAGCTCCTCTCTGCAAATCACTGTGCCCTGCATCGCCCACAGACGACTTTCTGGAATGGAATGAAGCTGAATGCTCACAACTCAAGCACAATAAACAGCATCCACGCAGCTCTAACCTCATGTGGAGGGTGGAGACCTCAGCGCACCAGCCACATGGCCCTGGACGGCGGCAGGAGACAGCTGTGCCGCTGACGGAGGACTTTGTCTGTGAATGATGCAGGGGCACAGGCTGAACCGTCGGCACCCAGGGAGCATTGGCATTCTTCATCCCAATATTTTTAGCACAAATAATGCTCCTCTCTGCATGTGGAGACTAGCCATATAAAATTCAAGTAACAGTAAGTACCTTTATTGGATCAGTAGTTGCTTTTGTGGGTAGCGATGTGCCAGCTCCTCTGAGCACTTCGCATGTATCACTGGATCCTCAAAATAACTCCAACAGTTGGATTTTTACTGTCCTCGTGTTATTGGTGAAGAAACTGAGGCACAGAGAAATTAAGTCACTTTCTCCAGGTCATAAAGAGTGAGTGGCAGAAGCGAAATACGGGGTCAGGCAGCTGAATTTCAGAGCCGTTGCTCCCAGCAGTCCACACCCTGTGAGCAAGGCAAGGAGTCTCTCTTTAAGCCACTCATAGCCTAAATTAGGGTTTATTAGTCGCCTTTCTAGAGTCAATGGTTTGCAAGAGAGCAGATTTAGTACAGGACATTTATAAGTTAGAACATTCACCCGTAAGCCAAATGCAGGAAGAATGCCGAATGTCCATCTAGGCACTGGAGAACCAAAAGATCCAATCAAGGGCTGGGAGCCCACAGCACTGTCCCATGTAAGTCTGTGTCTGCAGATGAGGGCTGAAGAAATCTTTACTGGAACCAGGATACAATGCTCACAGCAGAGACGACAACCAGAGCTCCTCCGAAGCAACAGCAGCTATCCTCGACGACAGCAAGGCCCCAAGCTCCTTCCTCTATGAGAATAGCCGAGTTCCCTTCAGGAGAACCAGCCGCAGCAGAGCTTCTCCTGGGAAACAGCCTGCAATGATCTTCTGCTCCCATTCTGCTTTATGTTGCATCAGCAATAATCCTCAGGTGGATCCTCTACACTCAGAATCACACCAACTCAGTCCAGCTGGGCGTTCTGGCTCACGTTGACCACAATGATAAGTCCACCACATAGGATAAAAGCAGTTATGAGGATATTGGTAAAAAAAGAAAAATGATAAGAGGGTAAAGTAAGAGACATTTTTAGCTTCCTACTGCAACAGCCACAAAGTGGACAGAGGGCATCTTGGTCTTCAAGACAAGGACATTTAGCAAGGAAGGATTCTGGTCTCAAAGTGACGGAAAATGACCTCGGGGAGCTCTGTGGCTGGCCCAGCTCTGTGCAGTGCAGAACACAGCAGAAGGTCTGGGTTCAGAGGCAAAGCTGAGCATGCAGGGAGACCAGGATAGACCCCATTGAAAAGGCAGAGCATAAGCATGGCAGTGAGAGGCCAGGACCTAAAGAGGCCCCCAAGTGTTCAGCTGAGTACAGACTTCCACACAAGCATGAGGAAACCACCTGCTCGTGGTACAAGAAATGTCCCTGAGACCAGGGTTAGAGCAGCCCCAAAAAGCACTAACTATGCCCCCAACTCATGTAGCAATACTGCCTGCTCCCACCAACAGGAAAATTGCAAAGTTCATGGGGCATTCAGTAGAGCATTAGGAATGTTTGTCCTCATACTGGGAAATCATTATCCCCAGTCAGAGCATTGCTCTGGTTCCACCAAATAAATCTTAATAACAAGATCTTAAGTGATCAAACTGTTCCTGAGAAACTTAAGCGCTTCCCAGAACAAAGCTTAATATATATGTGCACAAATTTAAAAATATCAGACAACCAACAAGGTTAAATATTATAGCGCCTGGCATCCAAACAGCAAATGAAAAGGAAAACACAGTAAGAAAATACATCGAGTCACACTGCAATTGACAAATGTGTCCAAGTCCTCAGACAGAGAAGTTGTAACTTACTATGAGGGTATTTGGAGGGCCAGGGTTAAATTATCTGAAGAAATAATGGCTGTAAAAGATGGAGGGAAAAGAAACATTAAAAGAAACAAGATGTGCCAAGTACACATACCCAACTCCCTACAATGAATGTATTCATGATGTACCCAAAACATAGTAATAAAATAAAATAAAACAATGGTTGAAAACTTTCCAAACTTTATGCAATGAACCTACAGATCCGAAAAGCTCAACAAATCCCAAGTACATGAACAGAAATAGCACCAAAGCACATCAAAACTTAGTCGCTCATGACAGTGAGCAATGTAAACAACCACCTTCATACAGCAGTAAGTCACAACTATATAAAGTTACAATAGTACCCAGTGTATGTGTCACTGATTTAAGTTTGGGTTATTAGGTTCTTATTTTCAAGATATCATTATTCTTCTGGATTCCCATTCCCCTCCCCCTTTGCCCTCTTCTTGTTCCCTTGAATCCTTCTTGTTCCTTTGAACACTTTGTCTATTAGCTTATGTCTAACACTTTGTCTTTTTGTATCCATTGTTTACCCTTTTCTTTTGTTTGTATTTTACCTCATTAAATGAGGGATACCATGTGGTATCCCAGCTTGCGAGACTGGTTTATTACACTCAACAATATATTTTCCAGGTCCATCCATTTTCCTACAAATGACTCTAGTTTGTCATTCTTTACAGCTGAATAGTATTCCATTATGTATAGATACCACATTTTGTTTATCCAGTTATCCATTGATGGGTAAACAGGTTGCTTCCAGAATTTAGCTATTACAAATTGTGCTGCTATAAACATTGTTGTGCAAGTATCTCCGTAGTATGATGTCTCTAGCTCTTCAGAAAAGACACCTAGTAGGGGAATGGCTGGATCATACAGGATTTCTACTTTCAGACTCTTGAGAAATCTCCATACTGATTTCATAAGCAAAAGGTACAATTTATTGTGACCTGTAAGCTTGTGTAATGGCCTGTAAGTTTGTGTAATTTGAGATAAATTTTAATAAAAATCTATTAAAAGAAAGAAAAACATAAGACATATGTTAAAATATCTTGTAATCCCACTCTAGATACAACTATTAACAACACTTTGAAGTACGTCTTCCTAGTCTTTTAAGTACATCTTTATATATAATAAAAAAATTATAAATACTCAACATAAAATAGTACATATGCAATTTTGATAGTCCTCTTTCAATTAATATACCATAAAATGTCCTCATGATAATAAAACTTCTTCAAAAACTAGAAAAAAATTGCTCAAAGCTAGTGATAAAGAGAAAAATCCTAAAAGCAGCAATAGAAAAAGTACACATTATAAAGAGAAAAGTGATATGGATGACTGCAGATTTTCTGTTGGAAATAATTCAAATAAAAAGACAGTGGAACGGCATCTTCTAAGTATTGGAATAAAAATATCTGTCAAAATATCTTTCACAAGAAGGCAAAGTAAAAGTATTCACGGACATGCAAAATCTGAAAGAATATACCACCACCTACTTTCTCCATAGGACATGTTTAAGGGCATCCTTTAGGAAAAAAGAAAATGATTCCCAGCAAAAATCTACAGTTACATAAAGAATTAAGGATGCAGGAAATGGTAAATACATAGGTAAATATATGTATCTCTTTCTTATAATTTTAATCTTTTTATACTATAACTGGTATCTTAAACAATAAAATTTACTGTGGCATTTATAACATGTAAAAAGTAAAATGTATGACAAGAGTAGCATAAAACCAGGAGGGAGAGATGAACATACACTAGTGTACATCCACTAGTGTACACCACGGTGGGATTATATGTGTGGTTTTTACGCTATACAGAGAATTATGCAATTTCTTGCAGGGAGACCATGATAAGTTAAAGGTGTATACTATAAAGCACAAATTAATCATTACAATAACAAAACAATACCTCAAAGCTAGTAATTCAACAAAGTGGATTTAGGGGGATCATAAGAAGTGTTTGGTTAATCTATAAAAAGCCAATAACATAGAACAAAAGGGGAAAGGACCAGATGAGACACATAGCAAAGTGACAGCCCCACAACTAATCACATAGGTAGTCATATAAAATGAAATGTTTTAAATCCATTCAGCTAAAAGGTAGAGATTGTTAGACTGTATAAAAAAGCAAGATCTAACTATACGCTGCTGTCAAGAACTAGACTTTAAGATGCAGACAGTTAAGGGAAGGGGGAGCTGCAAGTATATACGTATACATCATGCTCATACTAAGGAAAACAAAGGTAGAGAGGTTGTATTGCTATCAGACAAAGTTTACTTTAGAGTAAAGAATGTCATCAATGATCATGAAGGCCATTTCATAATAATAAAAGGTTAACTCGTGGGGGGAAATAAAAACGTGTATGCACCTCATAACAGAGCTTCAAAATAAAGGAAGCAAAAACTGTTAGGACTGCAAGGAGACAGATACAAATCTGTATTTACAATGAATAATACCAACATGCCTTTGTCAATAATTTATAGATACCATGGCTAAAAAATACTAAAAATATAGATCCAAAAAACACTATGAAACAATTGACCTAATTGACGTTTATAAAATCCTCAAAAGAGCAGAAACAATCTTTACATTCATCAAGAGAAATAATGCTCCAGACAATAAATCCAGTCTTAATAATTTTTAAATTTGATTAAACTTAGATAATTCATGTTCTCTGATCAAAATAGAATTAAATTATAAACAAATAGCAGAAATATTGGAAAATTCTCTAGTGTTTTCAAACTGAATTTCATGTCTCTGAATAACATATTGGTCAAAGAAGAAATGAAAAACCTAAGAGTCAGGAAGTATTTTGAAATGAAGAAGCATACTGAAACTTGTGAGACTTTGCTCAAATATGACTCCAGGGAAATTTTGTGGCACTTGGCCTGTATGTTAAGAAAGAAGAGAGGTCTTAAGTCAGTGACCTTGGCTTTTACCAGTTCAGGAAATGAGTGGGGGATGGTGGTATCTGCAGCAGAGAAGGAGAACACAGAAAAGGGAGATTTGTAGAAAAAATGGGGACATCAGGTGGTTATAAGAATCTGGTTGTGGATGATCCTCAAATAGCACCTGCAGGTGGTGTGCAGAATCATCAGAAGGAGCCACGAGAGGAAATGAGACCCAAGGGAGATACGCTGTGGGAACGTAGTCATCAAGGACCAAACTCCAGGGCCAGCAGGATTGGAGGGTTGGAAGGGTAACCATGAAATAATGAGCTGAACAAACACACAAGTGAGAGCGCAAGGCCAACAGAGAGAGCATGGAGTTGGAGAAGGAGAGTCAGGACAAGGGAAGCCAGGTGCTGTCCAGTGCGGCAGAAAGACCCACAAAGGAAGAGATCCCAAGTGAGGTGTCACATGGTTGCAGAAAACTTTTGGTGACATTCTGAAGTGTGGTTCTGCTGAGCACTGAGAAGCAGACAGCAGCTCATGGAGTTAAGGGGAGGCCAGGAAGTTGAAATCATGAATGTTGCATTCTTTTGAGAGGTCTGGTCTGACAAAGAGGAGAGAAAAAGTGTTATCTTGAGTAGCAAATGTGAGCCAGGAGAGGTTTTGGCCATGGGAAGTGCATGAGCATGGTCATGGGGCAGCGGTGGGGCCTGTGGGTGAAGATGGAGAAGAGACGGCTGGGTGCTGAGTGTCGGCCCAGGAAGATGTTCTACAGTATGGAGAGGAGCTGAATGGGTAGACCTGGGCCAGGAAGAGCTTAACTCTGTCCTTGATGATGGGAGGAGCGTCCTTGACCACTGGTGTGGAGATCACATATTAGCAGAAAAATCTCAAAACTTAATCCCAACACTGTACAGAAGAAATTTCAAAACTAAATTTAAAATATATACTCGGAAAGCAAATTGACCACACAGCAAAATGATTCTCAACTGTGACCTTGCGTGGTTTTATAACATTATCTTATGATATTTTCATGTCTGGCTTAGAGTGCCTGACACATTGTAAGTCCCGTACCAGTATTCTGTCCACATAAAAATCCACATCTGCTTCCTGAGATGCACAGCTGGACAGATGGCTGGAGAACCAAGGAGTTGCATCTGGGGAGGAGGTAAATCAGGTCTACATTAGCTGCCCACTCTGAAGAGCTGATAAACCTGGAAGAAACGCACACCTCCACTGACAATCCAAAAATAGACACAAAACTAACAGTAAGAACTCTTAGCAATGAAAAGAAAAATACTGAATGAAGAAGTCACGGCCCTCATCTTCTCTGCTTTTTCCCCAGTGGTTTCCACAGAACCATGGTCAGAATGGATGTACACAGTGAAGATATGTTGCATGCATAAAGATTTCCATAGGAAGGTGTTTATGGCAGTATTATTTATGAGGGGCACCTGATGCCCGGCTTTATAAATTATGGCAATCCATACGATGGAATACTATGCAACCATTAAAATGACAGTTTAAAGAATATTTAATGAAAGTGCAAAATAGTCACAATATAATGCTGAGGAAGAAAACCAAAAAGCAGGACGCGGAATGACATGTGCAGGTTTTCCAGTTTTGTAATACATATATATATGAACCTCTAGAATGGAGGGAAAAAAAATACCAGCTGTGCTTAACTCTGACTGGCTGGCTCTCTGTAATTTCTTTTTGTTCCTTTGATGTTTCTATGTTTCTATATTTTCAGCAATGACTGTGCATTGTTTTTATAACCAGAAGAGAAATGTTATTTAAACATACATTGGGAACAACTCATTGTAGACAGCAGAGAAACACTTAGTAATCGACGGTCAATAAAGAAAGAATTCAGAATTGGGCAATGATGGTGCAAGAGCGAGGATGATTAATGTCTTCGAGTTTAAAAGATAAACACAAGTTCAAGTGCAGGCCTGAAGTCTGGCGAGAGGGAAGAGCAACCAAACATGGCACGGAGGAGCCTGTCGGTTAATGTAAAATCACGGGCGATTTTCTTCCTGAGAACAGTTCCCTTGAATCACTTACTGCCCGCCGACCTTCTTGCATGAACTGGGGAGCTCTGCGACCTAATTTTAATTTCTAATGTGCCTGGTGCCTATTCTCAGTTATTTTTTCTGTTTAAAATCCATTAGTATAGATGAAGAAATTGGCTTATATTTTATGCACCTAGTTCTATATTATTTTTGGGCATTTATAACCGGCCTCAGGAGCTTCATCCCCCTTTCATGATTTAGCTGTGCAAGATGTTACACAATTTATTAAGAGGAAGATGGGGAACAGACTCTGCATATTAAATGTGAAGATTTTTCTACTGTCTGCCCAACAATCAAGAAGAAGGGCATCTCTTACCTTACACCAGATGCTGTTCTTGGAAAGGATTTCTGTGGGTTGGCACATTGCTTCATTAATTCCCAAATCAGACTGAGTCCTGGCAAACTGTGGGGCAGCTTGTGACCAGTGGCTGATTTTCCCATTTATCCTCTTGCGTGGTGTGATTGAATTGAGGTTGCCGCAGAAGGCTCTCGGAGGCTCCCGAGCGTACCCAAGTCTCGGTTTCTAGACTGGCACAGGATTCAGGAAGTGCCCCGGTACTGCACTCAGATGACAAGTCTGCAAAGAAGCCCACAGCGCTCGAGAACTCCTGTGTCCTCAGCCAACAGCTCCCTGGGCGCGAAGAGCCTCGAGAGGACTTGTTTGTTTGCTTGCTTGTTTATTATTTTGTTTCAGAAATGCAAGCGAGGATGCCAAAGCAGAGACTCCCAGGTCCACGTCTACCTGCAGTGTGCCCCAGGGCTGCCTCCTCCCTGCGTGCCCTTGTCCCCTGCACACACTTTGTTCACTCCGGTGCATACTGTGGAGGCTGCTCATGGAAAGTAGTGTGGGAAGGCACTGTGGATGGAGGTGGCACAACTCCCTACTGTCACCCCAGGAGGCCGTCCCTACAGAGCGCCGTCACCTGCCATTGCCCTGTAGGGGGGCCCCATGATCTTTGCTGGCCACCGGGAATGGTTCCCTCCCTCAGCCACTGTGATTGGCTCAGGGATGGTCACATCGCTCGGCAGGGACCAAGGGTCCCCTGTCTGAGCCTGTGGAGAGGCTGTCCTCCTCCCCTGGGCCGGGGGCCAGAGAAATCCAAGTCAAGACATCCCAAAGGTTAAGAGCTTGGGTTTCTGCGGTAGTTCTGAGCTAGGGAAGTGGGTCCTAGGTCTCCTCACCTGTGTGCACTCTCTCCAAGAAGCAAGCTGAAGACATAGTGCTTGATGAGTCCCCGCTCCTGGGCTGGAGCTGACCACACCTTGGCAGAGCTTGTGATGCTGTCTTTGCCATCCTGCCTGCTACATGCAGAGAGCTGCAGGGAATTGAATCAAGCAAAGTGGAGCCAGAGGCCCTGGAGGCCTGTGTACTCCCACATCTCCAGAGAACACGAGTCAAAACTTCCCCTTCTCCTGAGCCATTTGAGTCGGGTATTTGTGGATTGCAATGAGTTCAGACCACCATGAAGTAATACATAACCGGATCTTTGAAAACCAAAACTGTTTTGGTTTCAAGCTATTGAATAGCTTTTACCTCCTTCAAAGAAGATCCTTTTTGAAAATTTTCTGGAAGGAAAACATTAGGGTTGGATTTCTTTTCTGATTTGAGTCCCAAAACACAACTGGGAGTCAACTGAAAGTTATGGAGCTGGCCAGCCAGTGAATTTTCTCTCCTTCTGGAATATATTGTCCTTTTAACAGCAAGTACTATTTGTATTTGCTGCAAGTAGAATTTTCGATTACTCTTTTGACATCCAGATCACTCATTGCTTTTTATTATGCTCTGGATTTCGGAAGAAATATGCTCCTGACAGCAACTTTATTTGAATTCTCCTGCTTAGGTTAATAGCAAATAAAAGCCAGGACCACCACCCACCCACACCAGCAAAGTGGAGCTTGTTTGGGGGAGATAGCTGCTTAAGAAGCTGATTTCTCTCCCTTGTGCTGCACTGGCAGTCTCTCCTGGCTGTTAGCCCTCCCGAAGATGGTTTCCAGGGTCATAATCTAAAGCTCTGCTTGGCCAGTAGCAGGATCCTCTTCTTTGTCTGATTTTAAACTGGAAGCCATTCTTGATCCAACTGCATCATCTTCCTTCCTGCTTCTCCCAGCTCTGAGACGCAAGCAACACGTCCCCATTTTAGAGATCAGCAACCACTCGCCAGGGCTCAGGAAGTTGAAGGGGACACTCAAGCTGAACAGCGGGGACGAGGGGCAGGACTCGGACACAGCACGTTTTGAGCTGGAAGGGGCTTCTCACCTCCCCCACTATGAAACTGCAAGGCACAGGAGTCCCTGCCAGGTGCCACTCACAGGAACAGCTGGCTGCTCATGCGCCGCTGTCTGGGTCCCGACCACATGTCGGTGCAGACCCGCTCCTGCGTTTTGGCTAAGCCTCGGGCAGGTAGTGGCGTGAATGGCAGTTGGGACAGTCGCCTGCAGGGCCGCCCTGAGTCAAGGATCTCCGTGGGATGCTGGTGGGCGTCTTTACAACCAAGGAGAATCATCGTCTAAATTTCATGCTGCGTAGCTCTTCCAGTCCTTAGAGCAGCAACGGCCCTCCTCAGGAGCTCAGGTGAAATGTGCTCTGCAAATGACCCTCTCTCCCTTGCTCATCCTCGCACCCCACAGAGCTCATTACAGCATATTCAGGGGCTTGGTGGGTGCTTGTTAGGTCCTTGGTACACATCAAGGGGAGAGGGAAGTAGATAACAAATGCCCAGACCAGCCCCTCCCTTCCTTACCAGATCTGTTCCATGAATCCCAGTGTCCTTCGTGGTCCTCCTGGAGAAACTCGGCGATGACCTCCAGTGGCGGGCCATAAACAGCATCCCCCGACAGAGGTGTAAAGGATGAAGGTTTTCATCTCTGCCACTGGTTCCTCTGTGACTCTTAGCACAGCCATTCTTCAGACTTGGCTGTCCTGAGTCTTTAGACATCATCTAAAGTCCCACTGGTGGCCAAGCTAAGAGCTCTGCTGAGATCCAGCAGTAGGGTGGCTTTCCATTAAAGATAGATGCTTTTGTCTCTCTGCATGAAAATATGCATCCCTTAGCTACATGGAACGCACACTCAACCAACCAAAGAACAAGTGAGGTGGCCAGAGATAGAGCCCAAGCTGAACTCTGGAGGGAGGGAAACGCAGTTTGGAGAAGACGGAGGGTGGCCCTGAGTTCGCTGGACTGCAGGGTTGAAGTCGTGGTCTTCCACAAGATCACCCTCCCTTCCGACACCAGCTGCACATTTTGGGTGTCTGAAGCCACTCATGTTTGAGAATTTTTCAGAAGGACTACACGCTCATGGAACACTCTTGTGCACGTGGTTATGGCTCATTCTAGGGAGAGGGCACAACCTGAATCAACCAGGGAAAGCCATGCAGAGGGCAGGGTCTGGGAGGTCCTACGTGTGAGTGTTCACCCACAGGCTGTTTTGTGTGGGTGTGTGGCAAGACTTGGAGTATGGCTGCTGGAGTTCCTACCAGGGCTTCGTTATGTGGACCTGACTGGTGGTCCGTATGGTTGACCTCAGTGTCTAGCTCACTCGATGCCATGAGAGCCAGCACTCACCCTGAGTGACATGGCTGGTCTTTCTGTAGTGCCAGTCTGTACCAGTGGGCTAGCCCTCCCATGAGGTTTGACACACATCCCCTCCCAGAAGCCAAGGGCAAAGAAGGGACTTTGTCTTGGGTAAAGCGGGGAGATCCACAGGAGGGAGTGTGCCCTTGGGTTGGGTCACAGGACTGTGGCTGGCAGGGTCCTGAGGGCAGGGGAGAAGGAGCTCCACTCAAGACCAGTTCTCTTGGGTTCTAAAATGTATCCTCAAAGGCCGCCATGCATCTTCCGGGGCGAGTTTGATGGAACCCATTGATGGGCAGCTGGGGATGTACCTCCTACCCCACAGGGCCATGCTGAGGACTCCAGGGGTCAGAATCTCACAATGCATGGGGCCAGTTGGCATGGAAACAAGTCGCTGTCATCCCAGAGCTGTTAATTCCAGCTTCCACTCTTCTCTGCCACATGTGAACTCCCAGCAGCCGAAAGCAAACCCAGCCCGGGATTGGCCCTTCCTTCCCTGCAATCAGAGATAATGCGCTCCCAAGCTCAGCCTGCAAAGACCTACTAATTACAATGCACTCACTTGCCCTTATTTTATTCTCTGTATTTCTCTGCTTGTTGAGTTAAGAATTTTAACCCTATTATTAATTCATTAAGAACATAATTTCATGCAAAATAATGTGTTTACCCTCTTCTATTAGGTTAAGGTAATGTGATTATGAGCAGTGTCAGGCAATGAGATATGTGCCGAGGGGATGGGGGAAGGACCAGCTTAGTTTCTCTCGGGTCAGGTACGTGGACACGCAGAGTTGACTGTGAGCTGATTCTTCAGCCCATCTTCCAGTAGGATCTAAACCAGCTGTCTGGCAGAAGAGGAGCCCGAAGAACTATTGTTTGATTGTAGTTTTATCCCATCAGTAGGAGACAGTCTTCGTGCCTGGGTGTGGTGGTGTGTGAAAGGGGAAGGAAAACAGGGTGTGCTCTACGCTGTACAATCTCAGTGATTTAGAATCTCAAACAGATTTGAGATGGGCGAGCTGCGGGGAAGCATCCAGGCCATTGGGAGAACTACCCGGTCTTGGTGCATGAGGAGCCGTCCCAAGGTGCCACAAGACAAACTGGTCCAGGACTGTGCAGAGTACAGTTTGTTGGGGGGTTTACACACAGAAGCATGGTCCTGGGCAACTGCAAAACCAGATGCAATCTGGGTGAGGAAGAGGGTGTCCTCACAGCTTAGTACTAAAGTGGCTTCGTCCTGGAACACGCCCAATTGTAAAGTCTCCCTGGAAAAGTCAGGTGCACCCTGGTACTGGGGTCTGGTTGTAAAGCTCCACGCAGCCTCCTGTGGTTTTATCTACTATAGTTTGCTGGGAAACTATTCAGAAAACAAAACAAAACAAAAAAAAAACCTACCAGGGTTACTGTGGGGCATCTTGGCTACGACTCAAGATGACTGTGCTCTTGTTGAGCTGAGTCCATGCAGCCCCAGTGGGAAATAAGGCTGAGGGGGAGTCGATTGTGCCATGGCCCAAGCTCACATAGCCGGCCCCAGGTTCTTCCCAAGAAAGAACTTCACTAAAGACCCCTCTGACGCTTTTTGGAGACCTCTCCACCAAATACTATGGTTTCGGGATTTGGATTACGATCTCAGGTTTGGGGACAGTGAGAAGAGGGGCTATTTTATGTTTGCAATGTGTCTTTTAAAAAATCTTCTCACTGGATCTTTATAATTTTTGACTCCTGGAGCTGGGTATAAGGTTCCTTCTTAGAGAGGAAGACAAATGAATGTGAAAAAGTGGCAGACATGCTTCCCTAAACCAAGTGGCCAGGGAAAGAGAAATGGCTTTCACTGGGTTTGCATAAACTGCAGACGCGGGAAAGGAAATGAAGTCAGGAGAGGGAGGGGAAGAAAAGAACAACTTTACAAATTGTACCAAACTGGAAAATACTGCAGAGGACACTGGTGGTTTGGGGCTGTCACAGCGAATAACTTTCTGTTCTATATTAATGTTCTCGCCTCTCTCTCTCTCCCTCTAATGACTAATCTTGTTTTTCTAGTGGATGCTTTTTCCAATATACTCCACTTTGGTCTGTTTTCTATTTGCACATATTGATGGCTCCTCAGGTTTTATGGGCTGTCTGTCCCAGGACTTTCTGCAGTGGGCTCATAGCTTCATCCTGCAGTGGCTCATAGCTCAGCTATGTCCTTACGGGGATTCCTGTGTCCCCACCAAACAGCCATGATGCCAAGCCACACACCTGACCTCTTCAAGTCTCGGTGTTTGTCATTTCTGGCTGTTCTAACAAAACTGCTCCAGACGGGGAGCTTGCAGGACAGGTATTTCTTCCCACAGGAAGCTGGGAAGTACAAGACGGAAATGCCAGCAGCCCCACGTCCAAATGCCATCCCCTTGAGGGTAGGATTTCAACAGTCATCCAATTCAACCGACTCAGTCTCCTTGAGATAAAAAAAGGAACAGGACAAGGACGCCATAGCCAACACGATTGCAGAAGATTATTGTGCAAAACCTATCCAAGAGGCAAACTCAGTTATGCAAATGCTAGTGTTGGGTTTTAAGAGTAAGACCTGGTGGCCTCCCAGAAGGAACTTCGCCATACCCTCTCCTGTGGTTTCAGGACACCCTGTCACCTATTACTCAGGGATTCATTTAAGCCCCTAGGGAGGATGCCACCCAGAGTCTGCATCCCTGGAGCCCCAGGCCCAGCCTCTGCCTCAAAGGATCCCCAAGAGCTGCACCTAGGGCTGGCATCTTTCTCTCCTGAGAGACAAGTGCATCTCCAAGGAGTCCACTGGGTCTGCTCTTTCAAGAAACTCATGACCTAGAAGAACTGGCAGTGCAGGAGCTGGTGCCGAGTCATGGGATCAACACTCCAGCCTCAGGGGCCTTGTGCGATACTCAAGCCTGGGCTCTGCCTGTCCTCTGCCTCCAGGAGCCCAGCTCAGTGGCACTGAGTGTGCCTTAAAGCAGAGCAGGTTCCCAAGAGGCAGTGTCAGGAGAGCCTCCGGGCCCAGAGAGTTCTCTCGGCTTTCATTCACCCCCAAAGCAGAGCCTCAGACAAGGGCTGCATGAGACTGATTTATTTGGGAGCAGACCCCAAGGAGAGGGACCCGAGAGTGGGAGACGGAGACCCTTATGGGAGGCCAAGGGGAGTGCATCATTCATCCCTGGAGCACTGCTTCGTGGTGCCCAAAACCAGGGAGAGGAAACCACCCTTCCGACCCAGGTTCCTTGGCACAGAGAGTCGGCTGTGCCAACCTTCTGCCCTGCAGGCCCTGCCCCGGCACAGCTCCGTCCCAGCAGAACAGTCCAGGGCCACATGAACTGTGAGCCCTAGCCAGGTGGGACCAGGCATGGCCATCGGGAGAGGGTGCAGGGAGGGGACCAGAGGCATTGGTATCTCACAGAGGGAGGGAAGTAGATGGGCCCCTGGGGCAAAGGTCGCAGGGATGCCAGGACCTTTCCTCCTCCTCTCTGCTCCCAACGTTCCTACCCTCTGGGATGTTCTGGGTGCCTCTCTGGCTGCTCCAGGGCCAGGGTCCACCTTGCACTCCCAGAGGAGACCCAGGATCCATCCAGTCCTGGGAAGGGCGTCACCCCACTGGCTCCTCCCATATTCAAGACTCTCCCCATCTCCTCCAAGCTGTTGGCTCCTATCCTGATTCCAGACACCCTAGAACAACCCCGGCCCACACTTCTTGATAGCCATTTTGTGCAAACACAAATTGGAGCAGGAGCCAAGCGGAGAGGAGGAGCCAGGCGTGAGTGGCTCTGTGTCCAGGACCCTTGAGCCCATCGGTGGTGGAGACTGGGGCAGCTGCAGACCAGGGTGGATGCCCGAGAAATGGGAAGGGACTGAGGTTTTCATGAGGACAGCAGAGGCAGGAGGCCTGCACAGGAAGGGAGAGGGGTTGTCAGGCTGCACGGGCTCCAGACAGCTCAAGGAGAGCAGCCATGTCTGCGTCACACAGGGCAACAGACCCTGGTTTGGGGTCCCAGTACGGGTGTGGCTCCCTGTTCCAGGGTGTGAGCAGAGGCTCAGGTAAGTCAGACACACATCTGACTCACACCATAAAGGGCAGGAGGCAGGAGCACCCGACACCTCCCTGGCAGCCCCTCAGAGATCATGGGTGTCTCCTTAGACCAGGCAGCCCTTCATTTCTGGTACCAAGAAGCAAGTCAAGGAGCACAGGCCTCAGGGTCCCTGGAACCCCATCTGGATCTCGATGCTGGCTCCAATGAGCTGAGTGACCAGAGGTAACTCACACATCTTCTCTGCACCTCCAGGTTCTTCTGTGTGAAGTTGGGGTGGGGATCTCGTTCTTGCAGGATCATCTTGAGGCTTGGGCCCCCAGGAGGAAATATCATCTGGTATTAAATGTGCACACACCTAACGCCCAACAGCTGCACTCATTCCCACACACCCATGAAAGTTATGGGTCCTTCATGGTACCACTTGGAGCCCACCCAAAGCCAGGTCCGAGTCTTCCATGAAGACATTGTCCGCCTGTCCATTCATCCTCTCAGACATACTGTCAGACCCAGAATCCATTGCATCCTTCTCCCCTACCTCAGTGGTGGCATCCAGGGAAGATGGACATAGAGGTGAGGCTCAGGGTTGGTCTCTGAGACATCAAGGCTTGTGGCCCAGCTCCTGGCCACTCAGATGACAGCTGGCCTCCAGGAGTGACCAAGACTCTCCCCTACCCATGTGTCATCCAAAACTGAGGATGCCTAGGACAACAGTGTTGTTCCTGTCTCCAAGCAAACATGAAAAGGAAGACATACTGTGTCTTGTGCTGTCCATGAGGTGGACCAAGACAGCTCACAAATTCATTCTCTAGGAAGCCTTCCTCAACATCCTGACCTGGACACCTTTGCTATCTGCTGACATTCATGGGTCTTTATCTGTTTCTCTTCCACAGCCTCAAGAACCTCCTTCCTGCCTCCTTCCAAGGCCAGCTGCATATTCTGCCAAAAACAGATGAAATCTGTAGGCTCTGTGCAAGGGCCATGTGAAGTGTAAACCACAGAGTGCTTCTCTTCCTGTCTCTCCTGCCCTGCCCTGGGGATTTCCAGTTTTTATCGGGTGGCTTTTTAAGTAAAGTCAGTCATTAGCATGCACTTGACCTTTCCTCTTTATGTTGTCCAATGCCAGGCTTTAATGCAAAGGTAAGAGCATATCGTCCATAGGGAGGGTCACCAAATTCGCCCTAGCCAGTTTCCTAGCTCTTGCGCACTGTGGTGCAGACCGTCTGGCTTCCTTCCTGGGTGTATGACTCCTAGACCATCACAAGAGCTGTGTGCAGACTGAGTGGCAAGGAACAGTGGCCTTCATGAGTATCCCAAGTATTTCCTTTGCTCCTGCAGTGTGGCAATGCTCTTCATTCTGCCCAATTTCATTTAAAAGTACAAAATCAAATATAAAATTATGAGTACTTTCATGATGGTGACCATAAGCATTCATCCCACCACAGGCATGTCTGTGCATGCAGCTTGTGTGACAGGACTGTCACACGCTGGGAAACCCTACTTCCTGCCTTGGTTGCCACTGCACGGTGAGCCCCTGGGGAAGGCATCCGGGTGCTTGCTGAGCGACGAAGGATGACTCACAGTGGGACAGTGGGAACACAGGTTCCAGGTCAGGACTGGCACACTTCCCCTGTAAGCTAGTTTCCATCTTCCTCCTCCTCCAACTGTCTTAAAAAGCGGAGGCCACAAGGTTATAATGACGCCCACTCTTCTCAGAGGAGGCCCGGGATTCTTCTAAAAAGCCAGGCTTTTGCAATCCTAGTCTTGGAAGGAAATGTCCTTTGTGCCCGCAGAGATGAGGTCAGTTCCCAGGAGCTCTTCTGGAACCCAACCGGATATGACTCATCCACTCAACAAGGAAGTACTTGTTAAGTGCCTGCTGTGGGCCTCGGCCACCTCCAGAAGGAGGCACTCACAGAGCCCGCTGTGGGGCACATGGGGTACCGAAGGCACAAAGCACACAATAAGAAAGAAAGAAAGGAGGAGCACAGAGCGTGTGGTGTGTGAGGGGCCGCTAGCCGGACTTGGAAGATGCTGTAGCCCCATACAAGACCCGACGGCCTGAGCAGCAGAAGTCTATTGTGTCCTAGTTCCAAAGGTCAAGGTGTCTGGAGGGCCCTTCCCTGCAAGGCCTTGGAACCGAGTTCCGGGTCCTTACAGTTTCTGGGGCCCCGTGCGCTCCTGGGCGGATCACTGCATCCCTCCAGCCTCTCTGTTGTCACAAGGCTGGCTTGTCTGCATGTCTCACAAGGACATCTGTCCTACTGGATCACAGCTCACCCAAATGACCTTCTTTTACCTGGTCACATTTGCAGAGGCCTGATTCCAAACAAGGTCCCATTTGCAGGTGTCAGAGGTGAGGTGACCACATACCTTTCTGGGGGACAGAACCAGCACTGCCAGGGAGAAACACCCCAATCAGTGAAGTTCATGAGGTGTGGTGGACCCCGGCAGGCCACATATTGGCCCTGCACAGTCTCTCTCCTCCAGCTCGGGCCTGCGCAGACCGGGTGCTCTGGCCGAGAGCCAGACTTCTGCTCCTTGCTGGCTGCCGGATTTCAGTGGGGAGTTAATTACTCGCTTTTACTCTTCACCCCAAACAGGAAGAGTATGCTGCCACTGGAGCTCAAACAGCCCCGGTCTCCAGGGAACCCCACTGTCTCACGGCTTCTGCATCCACACTTCTGGTTTCCAATTTCCTAATGCTTTCGGTCGGTTATTCCCTGATGATCGAATCCTCTGACTTCTTCCTTATTGAAAGTCTTTAGATTTTGGAATTAATCTCGTTTTGGAATTCATGGAGAACATACTGTTTTTCTTGGTTTTGTTTTTCCAAAAGACTAAGGAAATTAACTCATATAAACAACGACGCCGTGTGTGTCCCTCATTATCCATTCCCTCTGTACCTGTACCCAGAAGCCACTAGGTTTTGTGCTTTTGAAACAATAACCAAAGCACAATAAATTTTCACTTGCGGTTACTGTCTTAGACAGACGGCTCAGCACTTTCTCGTCATTCAGCAAAAGAACAATGGATGCAGGATTCTTTTCTCTGCAGCTGAAGCTTGCTGTCTTTGTGTTTAATTAACTATTCTGCTTTTAGTCAGTAAATCAGCGGTGACGGCCCTGGTTCTCAGCATTGGGAAAGGATCCGTGGGTAAAGTACTGTGCTTCAAATGTCACTAAGCCGTTCAATCCAAACTGGGTTTAATGAAAGGAGCGAAGGCTCAGATCTGGGAGACCTGCCTGGGTACACTGATCTGTCTTTTAATTCCCGGCAACCTTGGGGATCTTGTAACTTGCCCCCAGTCCTTGCTTCCTCCTCTGTGAGTAGGCTCATGGCATCTACTCACTGCTTAATTCGCAGAGTCATTGGGAAGAGGCAGTGAGCAAATTAATGCAAAGCCACTGTGAGAGAGATAAGGCACTCGCCCCAAATGAGGGTTCAGTCAGCCCCATACATCTTGCGGGAACTCATTAGCTGCGAGTCAAGGGCGAGGGCACTAAACCAGGCCAGACGTCACTTGGTACCAATGCCAGAGGGTCACAGACACATTTCTTTCTGTCCGCAGCACAACCTTCAAAAGTTGTCCTCCTAACCAAGGACCAGAGAATGGTCTGGAGCCGCGTCCTTTGTGGGTCAGAGGGAGGCCCGTGGGGAGGTGGTCTTAATGCAGTTACTGTGTCTTATGCCAAAATTCCTCCCCGCCGGCTGGGTTCGATGTCCCTCCCAACACCAGGCCTCTGCAGAGGGAGAAATGCACATGGGGACTGGGCAGGGTGAGAAATGACTGCAGCAGAATAACAGCACCGATTCTGGCCAAGGATGTGTCTGGGAAGCCGACAGCATTGGCCACTTTCGGATTTCTGGGACAAATAGCCAACACCCTCCACTTAGAGGAGGAGAGGTCTAACTGGTTCCTGGTTCCAGGGGAGTTCAGTCCATGGTCAACTGGCTCCAACACACAAAGGGCCTGGTGGAGGAAGGTCGCTCATGTCATGGTGGCCAGGAAGCAGAGTAAGTGAAGGAAGGAGCAGGTGACAAGTTACTGTCCCAGTCACCATCCCCTCCAACCAGGCCCCACTTCTGAACACGAGACTTTGGGGGGCATTTTAGATCTAAACCATAACACTGACCCACTTATAGCCTACTCCAGAGAAACCCTGAACTATCCAAAACCCAAGATGTCCACCTGCTGCCACCATCTCCCCTGGGACTTGTCCAGAGCTGGGACAGGGTCTGGGAAGACACTTACTTCCCCTCTGAGTGAAGACAGAGTTCACTGCTGTACCCCACCATGAGCTGCAGTGTTTAGGAGGACCAGGAGGATGGCAAAGGCCCCGGTCACAGCACATAGAGCTAAAGGAGCATGGTGACATCAGCCCCTGTTTATTTTTGTGGGTGCTCCCTTCCCTCGAATAAATCTCACATGGAACCCCGTGTTAGAAGGGATGAAACCCAGCAACTCCAGGGCAGGCTGGGGGGTGGGGAGGTGGCGTCTCTTTCCCTCCCCTACGATGGCTGGGTGGCTTGTGGAATGGAGGCCAAGCCCTCGCTTTGCAGAGGAGGAAGAGTGGCCAGAGGAGGAGAAAGAGGAGGCGGCTAAGCAGAGCCAGTCTTCCTCAGGCCACTGGAGCCCGGGCTGCAGCAGACCTGAAGCTGAACACACCTGGGGCCCTGGACGCAGCAGATCCTGGGGAGCCTCAGACGTGACCTGCCTCCACCTGCTCCACTGAGACACACAGACACTTCCGCTCCACATGCCTCCAAGCTCCATAAATGTACAAGTGAAGACGTAGTCAGCCAGCAGCCCCATATGCCCTCCAAGCAAAAGACACCACCCCAGACTGAAAGCAAAAAAGACCAATGGATGCTGTGTGTGCCCAAACTG
>PVJO010004105.1:0-113422 GCA_004026905.1 Hystrix cristata
CAGCCCCCACAATGAACTCTTTTTTGTGGGGAAGCTAGGGATCGAACTCAGGGCATTGGACTTGCTAGGCAAGCGCTCTACCACTTGAACTAAATAAATCCCCAACCCCTGCTGAGAATTTTTAGCCTGAATAGCTGTTGATTTTTGCCAAATGCTTCTTTCACACTGATGTGATGCTGTGGAGTTTTTTCCTTATTCTTTTAATATGGTAAATCGCATAGACTGATTTTCAGATGCTAACCCTACCTTGGACTCCTAGGATCAACCCCACTTGGTTATGGTGTATTATCCTTTCTATATATTGTTGGACCCGACTTCTAATGTTTTGTTAATAATTTTTGTGCTTATGTTCATGAATAACCTGTTCTGGAGTTTTCTTGTAATCTCTCCCTCTGATTTGATGTCAGATTAATGCTGGCATCATAAAGTAAGCTGTGAAATATTCTCTCTCCCTCCAGAAATGTTCAGTAGGCTTCAGTGAAGTTATGTAGGCCTAGCGTGTTCTTTGCTGGAAGACTTTATGTTGTGAGTTGTAGCTCTTTAATTGAAATAGCTTATTTGGGTGCTTTATTTCTTCTTGAAATGGTTTGAAGATTTGTGCCTGTCAAAGAATTTCTGTTTCGTCTAGATTATCCAATTTTTTTTTTTTGTACTGGGGATCGAACTCAGGGCCTTGTGCTTGCAAGGCAAACACTCTAACCACTGAGCTAAATCCCCAGCCCCAATAGTTCCTTTTTTTAGAGATGAAAAAATATGCATTGGGAAGTAGCCAGCGGAAGTCAGCTGAAGTGATTCCATTTTGTCAGCAACATTCAGGGCATCGTGGTCAGGAGCAGTCAAATCCATGCCTCCTCCATCCATCAGGCCTGCTCCCAGGTGTTGACCTGGGCCACATCCATGTCACAGAGCTGCTCCTCGGCCCGTGTGATCACAGCATGTTGGCCCTGGTGTCCACGATGAAAGCAAATGGGCTGCGTCTGAGGTCTTCCTCATGTGGCCAGCGTGTCCCTCCTGGGGCTGCTCCTCCAAGGACATGTGGGCTGCTTCCAGGCCACAACATCTTAGCCACCTGAAGGTGGGTGACATGAGGGTCTTCTCGGAGGCCGTGGACATCTCTCAGCACTGTCTTCGTGGCCTTCAAGGCCTTTGCTTTGGCTCTGTATGGGGCAGGAGCTTCCTTCTTAGCCTTTGGGGCCATCATGGTAAAAACAACCACTACCAATATGTCTTACCCTTCGCAGGACCAAAGCCCTTGCTCTCCCCATGGAGCCGCATGAACCTGGTACTTTTCTGCTTTCCCTGCTGGTGTTTTCTGCATTGACTCAGTCATGAGTGTCCCTCGCTACTCTGTCACTTGCTGCTCCACCTTGGGACATGTGGAGCTGAAGTGAACTAACTTCAGGACCCCACAGGGTTTTGTCTGTGCCAAGAAGCCCCGCCCAGCCCTGTGACAGTCGTCACTCCCAAACTAATCTTAGTCTGGTGACCACTGCCTGCTTTGGAGCCCTGGGCACAAAAGTTTTCTGAGTGTACAGCTACACTGATGTTCCAGTTTCCATCCTTGAAAATGCCACCAGGGGTGTGGTAATCACCCATTTTAAGAACGTGGGGACGGTTTTATTTGTGTTCCCTGCACCTAACATAATACCATATCCCCAGCTCTTTTTATTTTTTGAGACGGGTCTCACTAAGTTGCCAAGTTACTCAGGCCAGGCTTGAATTTGCAGTCTTCCTGCCTCAGCTTCTCAGAATATTGGGATCGCGCCACCACATCCAGCAAGGAAAAATATTATGAACGAATGAATACATAGGTCAATACTTTAGCATGAGAAAGGACACATTTCCTGGCGACATCGCCATGAGTGGAGGAAGGAACACGGAGTCGACCAAGCAAGGGCTCAGGCTTGGCTCCATACTGTGTGATCTACACCAGGCTAACACCCCCTCCGTGCCTCAGTTTCCTTATCTGGAGTTACACAAACTTACACCTCCTTCCCAGGTTACTATGGCAATCAGTTGCACTAAAGGGCCTGAAGGCGACTGGCAAAACACCAAGAAGTGATGTTGCTGTTGCCCTCCCCCAGCAGGACAAATGGCCCAAGTCCCCAGCTCAGGCTGCCTCTGCTCCCCAGCCTGGAGCTTGTACCACAAGCCACCGCCTGTCTCCTCACTGCCAATGACAGCATATAAAATCACCCTGTTGTCCTTGTTTAAATACAAAAGAATTAGCACATTCATTATATCGCATCCAGATACAGACCTGTCAGGCAAGCTGTGTTTGCTCAGATGAGGTGTGTGTGTGTGTGTACACTTTCATGTGTTCACAGCTATGTGGACCTTAACTCTCAACCACACATCATGGTGTGCAGTTTTCTTTACTGAACAATGAGTCACGGCAACCTTTCCACATTAGTAGACAGACTCCCAAGTTGATCTCACCAGATGCAGGGTGTCCCCAGGAGGAAAGAGGGGTAGATTTTTGGTTTTCTGTTTGGCTTGGTTTGGTTTGGTTTTTTGAGATAGGTTCTTACTATGTAACCCAGGCTGGCTTTGAACTCGCAGCCATCCTCCTGCCTCAGCCTCCCAAGTGCTGGGATCACAGGCCTGGCTTGTGTGGTAGTTTCACTGCTCCTAGCCCATGGCCATTTCCTTGGTCCCAGTTCTTCTGATGCTAGAATCAACCTGCACCCACCTCACCTTCCCTTCTGCTCCTACCTTTTTCTCCAGCCCCTGCTTCACCTGGGCCCATTCCCCCCACACTGCCCTGTGCACCCCACACTCACGGCCCTGCCCTGTGCCTGTGTCCTGCCCTAGGTCTTCCCCAAGAAGGTGGTGGAGCCTGTGTGTGCTTTCTGGAACTTCAGTACAAGGTAAGTTTCCATTTCCGGGTTATTGAAATAAGGCAATTCAAAAAAAAGACATTAACTCTGCTCACATGTGAGGCAAGATGTAGGTGTGTGTTGGCCTCCTGCTGTGCAGGGTGGACAAACTGCACAGGACCAGCTACAGGACAAGCTGGGTAGGAGAACGTGGCACCCGGGAGGTAGCGAGCTCCCTATCCCAGGGAGGCAGCAACCACTCTGTGAGGTGTCTAAGAAGGGACTCATTCATGAATGGGGCTTGATTTTGAGCCTTGTGAAGCCAGGACCCTGGTGCACTGAAGGGCAGAGGCGTGTCCAGGAGTCAGCCCAGGTCCCTGCCCTGGTCTTTGGCTGGAGGAGGGGACACCAGTCACAGCCGCTTAGTCACCAGTGATGGCAAGAAAGATGGTCACTGGTGTCAGCTCGTCCTCCCACCATCCCGAAGAGGGTAAAAGGCATTTGACAGATGGGAAACTGAGACCCAGGGCAGGGCAGTGCCTGGCCAAGGTCACATAACTGGTGGGAGACGCGACATCAGTGAGCCCAAACACGGGGAGAGGCTGTCCCCCGCCTGCCACTGCCCTGGCCTGTGGCCACCCCACCTTGAGAGCCTTCTGTTCCCTCCTCGCCCCAAGCCCAGACACAGGGGGTTCCTGGGCCACCTCCGGCTGCTCCGTGCTCACTCTGTACCAGGACTCGACCGCCTGCTTCTGCAACCACAGCACCAGCTTCGCAGTCTTGCTGCAGGTGTATGACGTCCAGGTGAGCGGGCTCCTAACTGGGTCTCAGAGATGAGCAGGGCAAAGCAGAAGGCCGAGGGCGAGGCGGTGGGACAGGACACAGCAGCCTTGTCACGCGAGTCCCCACCCTGGGCGGGCAGGTCGCAGACTAAGGCCCAGGCCTCCGAGAGGGCACAGCAGGTGGTGGGCTTGGGGGGCACATGGGGTCCCGGAGGCCGGGGGCCTGCAGTCTCATATTCAGCAGAGTATCAGCTGTAGCCGAAGCCGCAGGCCGGGGGGTGCCGGAAGCAAGGAGACCAGGTCTGGGGGTGCTTCCTGGAGCGCGAGAGGGTCACCTGCTAAGGGGTCAAGTTAGATGAACTCGGAACCTCGGGAAGGCTGATGTCACCTGGCTTTTTGGGGAGCACCCTAGAAAATCATTATTAAATGTGTTTTTCCTGTGGAGACCCACCTGCAGCCCCATTTCTAACGACCATTCGGTACTCCCCCGTGGGCAGTCATCTGTCCCAGGGGATCCCCTCCCAGTGGCCCGCAGGTGACTCCATTTCTGCCTCGTCAGTGGAGGAGGTGGGGCTAACTGGGGCTGGCGTAGGGACCTCTCCGGCAGGAGCAGGACAAGCAAGTGCCCACTTGTTAAGTGGCTCCTCCGGGGTGCTGTTATTGTCCCCGCTTTTCCCTACACCAGGGGAGGGGTCTGGTCTAGGTCGGGGTGGCTCTTCTGTCCCTCCTTGCAGAGAGGCCCAGAGGAGGAGTCGCTGCTGAGGACCATCTCGTTCGTAGGCTGTGGCGTGTCCTTCTGCGCCCTCGCCACCAGCTTCTTGCTCTTCCTGGTGGCCAGGTGAGAAGACCTCCCAACACCTGGGTGCTGTGTGGCTCCTGTTGGCCTCCACAGCCCTCAGGGCGGTGTCTGTCAGTCCTTGGACACAGGTACGGTGCTCGGAGGGCTCCCCTAGGGGCGTGCCGGCCGCTGTGCAGCCGCCCTGTCTTGGTCCCTTAGTCACTGGGACACATACGCACACCACAATTTAAGGGCTGATCTGGACTTACGGTTTTAGAGGATTCTGTCCATAGCTGACTCTAAGGGAGGAAGGCATGGTGGAGGGAAGCTGCTCTCCTCATGGTGATCAGGAAGCAGAGAGGAAGGGAGGAGCCAGGGAGGAAGAGAAACCCCTCCACGCCACGCCCCTGCTACTGCCTCTTCCAGCCAGGCCCCACCTCCTAGCGGCGCGGTCAGTGGGGACCTCATCGGTGTATCCACCCACAAATGAACACAGCGCCCCCACAGTCCAGTCACCTTCCAAAGGCCACCCCGACACATGAGCCTTGCAGAGGGACAGGGCCGGGGGTGCTGTCCTTGCTCACTGACTCCTCTGTGCAGGGTCCCCAAATCAGAGCGGACCACAGTACACAAGAACCTCACCTTCTCCCTGGCTTCTGCCGAGGGCTTCCTCATGGCCAGCGAGTGGGCAAAGGCCAACCAGGTGGGCAGCCCTAGGGCCTTGCGAGCACAGGGTCCCAGGAAAGCATGTGAGGGTGCTTCTGGCTATCCCTTGGCCCTACTGTCTGTGCTGGGGAGAAGCAGGGCCCAGAGGAAAAGGCCTGAGAGTGAGCCCAGGACTCACCCAGCGGTCCCCCCACTATCCCTGTTGGGTGGTGATGCCAGGCATGGGCGTGGCCCGCCCATGGCGCCTCTGGGTGTCTGGGAAGGGGACAGGAGTGTGGCAGAGGTCTGGCTGCCCGAGTCCTGCCTGACCAGGGACTGTGTGCGGCCCCTGGTCTGCGGCTTGGACCCTCCCAGGAACCACCCACACACCGCCTTCCTGGACCCCGGTGGGGCTCTCGGGCTGCCCGGCTCCCCCATCCCTGCCCACCCTCCACAGGGCCACAGTGAAGCCAGTGCTGGTCCTGCTACCTGTCCTGGGCCTTACCTGGCTGGTTGGCATCCTGGTGCACCTGAGCCCGGCCTGGGCCTTTGCTGCCGTGGGCCTCAATTCCCTCCAGGTACCTCCCTGCCCTGGCCCGCATGTCTGCGGCCAGTGAAGACAGTGGTGGGGAGAAGAGTTTTTGGCAGCCAGTGAGGAACCCCAGGGAAGCGCCTGAGCACCCATGTGTCCTGGGACCACAGACACGAGGCCCACTAGGTCCTGGTCTGTGGGAAACCCAGATAGGGACAGGCAGCGGCAGTCCTGGGGGCTGAGTGCTGGGAGGGAGGGAGCCCTAGATGGGTCCCCTGCCCCTGCTTCGCCGCTGGGCTCCCTGCACCTCTTCTTGTCGCCTGTCACCACCTCCACCCCTGGTTCCCCTCACTGCAGATCCCTCTTCGGGCTGGACAGCAGGGCCACCCAGGACCCAGGCTGGACAGCAGAATCCCATCTTCCCTGTGTCCTCGGAGCCCCCAGCTTCCCTGAGAGATGGGCTGAGGCAGTGACAGCCACTTCCCATGTCTGGGTGTTTGCTTGGGGCACGGGCCAGGTGATGTCTCTGTCTCCCGACTGGCCTTATCAGTAGAGAAACCAAGGCCTCTTGCACTCACTTGCCCAAGGGCTCACAGTGGGGAGGAGTGGCACTGGGGCCCAAATCCAGCGTCCAGTTCTCAACCTCTGGGGCAGCCAGCTTGAGGAAGAAGGCTCTCGAACATTCCCAGGGAGGGGGCATCCTGACCCTTGGCCTTGTCCATCCACATGGAGACACCAGTCACCCACCATGTACCAGATGCTATGCGAGGCACCCGAAACAGCGGCAAACCAGCCTTGTTCCCCTGGGCCTCATCTGGGCTGGGGTGGACCCGGATGAGGACTGCAGTGTTGGTGAGGGCACCAGGCAGGGAGGGGACAGTGCAGAGGGTGTGGGTCACTGGGGACCCAGCCATGCTGTCTTCTCCCCTGGTCCTGCAGGTTCCGCGTGGGGTCCCACCCAGAGGAGCTCCCAAGCACTGCCCATGCCTGAGCAGTGGGGTGGGAGTGCCGCAGACCCTCAGCACCTCCCCGCCCCAGTTCCCTGCACTTTGTGGGTTCCCTTTCCAGCTCTGCCCTTGGCATCGCCACCCCTGGCATCTTGTGACCCTGGCTGGCTTTCTTCACCCTGTCACAGTATAGTAGCATCTTGTTACCATGGCAATCTTGCCAGCTCCTTGCAGGGTGCCCCCAGCAGGACATCATGGTCTTGGTGCTCCCTGTCCCGCCTGTGCCCCCAGGTGGGCAGAGATGTGGCCATGGGGAGGATGCACCCTCATGGCCCTCTCCGGCGCCCTCCCTTCCCCTTCCAGGCTTCCCCTCTCAGTGTGCGTCTTTGTCTCTTCTCTGGCCATTTGCTGGCTCCTCTGCTCTCTCCTCCCCTGCTGACCTCTGGTTTAGCTCTGCCTCCTTGTAGCTGTGGGTGTGGCCCCCAGGCAGGTGCTCCCCAACGTGCTGCTCTCCCAGGCCTGGCCTCTTCTGTCCCCTCTCTTCTCTGTCACACCAGCTGTCTGTGTCTCCCCCATCACGTCCCTCCAGCCCTGTTCCTCTCCCTCTGTGGGCCCAAACTGGACAGGATTGCTGTCAGGGCAGTGACCAGCAAGGGACGAGACCAGAATTGGCTCAGCCTCCTTCCCTCTTCAGGGGTAGCTTTGTTACCTTCAACTTCCTGTGCTAGGTTTTGTGGATGGAGAACAAAGCGTCACTTCTATAATCAGTTGTGGCTCACAGCTACCCTGGTCCTGAACAAAGTGAACAGATCTGTGCAGGTCTCAGCCTGAGGGAGAGGCAGACACCAAAACCTACCACAGTGTGGTACAGTCGAGGCCACAGACCACAGACAGTCAGGGCAGGGTGGGGACAGAGGAGCTGTTCATGGGGAGGCAGAATGAGAACATCCTGGAGGGCTAAGACCTGAAGGGTATCCGGAAGAGAGAAAAGAATGTTTCAGGGCTGAGTGTGGAGGCACACACCTGTAATCCCAGCACTCTGGGAGGCTGAGGCAGAGAGATCCCAAGTTTGAGGCCAGCCTGGGCAATTTTCCAATTTAGTGAGACCCTGCCTCAAGATAAAAAGATTGCAAAGGCCTGGGAGGCAGCTCAGTGCAAAGGCCTGCAGGTTGGAGTCCCAATACTAGAGAAAAAAAAAAAGTTTCAAGCCAGGAAGCTTGAGGGAGACAGGAGAAGGAGGAGGCGGGGGCTGGTGAGAAACGGGGTGTGCAGGGGCCAGACCGTACAGATCCCCAGAGCGGTTACCAGGAGGTCAGACTTTGTCGCAAGGCTGCCCGGGAGCCGTGGAGGGTGCTAGGAAGGCACTGGCGTAGTCGAGGAGCAGCTGGAAAGACGCCTCTGCTCTGTCCATGGGGAGGGGTCAGAGAAGCGGGCAGGGCCAGGCCACAGGGAGGCCACAGGCTGCCTCTGGGGGCTGTGAGTCACCAGGAGCTGTCTCGGGGGCCACAAGGTGATGGCACCATCTGGCTGAGTTGGGGCTCCAGCTTCCATCCCTGGGGGGCCCGCGCGCCTGCGTCCCCCGGGCCTGGCCTACCTGCCGGCTCACGCTGCAGCCCGAGATCCGGTCCTGTGTCCCTGGCCCAGGCCGCAGGGCCCCTGTCCTTTACACAGGGAGAATGAACTCGCCGTCCGGAAAGGGGCCGTCGGCCCGCCCCTGTCCAGACGGCGAGGGCGGCGGGCCTGCAGGCAGGGAGGTCGGGGGGCCCCCTCGCGGCAGGGCTGGGCTGCACCGCTGCTGTGTCCTGCGGCCACTGGGGGGCGCCGCGACCCCAGGCAAGGGGGGGCGGGTGCTGGCTGGGCACTCGGCAGTGATGCCGGCTCTGTCCCCAGGGGCCGTACATATTCCTGGTCTACGCCGCCTGCAACGGCGAGGTGAGTCGGGGTCGCGGGCTGCGGGCCCCGGCGGCCGGGGCAAGAGGGTCTCCTGCCTGACCTCGGCGCCGTCCGTCGCGCAGGTGCGGAGCGCGCTACAGAGGGTGACGGAGAAGAAGGCGGCTCTCTCGGGGGCCCGCGGGGGACCCGGCGCCCACGCCCGCGCCTTCCAGACGCGCTCCCAGGACGGCCCCGCAGCCTGCGCTCCCCCGCGAAGACACGTGGCTCTCAGAGGTCTGGTCTCACCACCCTGCTGGGCCACGGTTTGCACAGTACTGAGGCAGGGCCAGGAGGACAATGACAGACCCTGTCAGCTTGTTTGAAAGACAAGCAAACTGAAGCGTAGGAAACTACAACCTTGAGGAATGGCTCGGATTGTTTTGTCGAGCCAGGCATGGTGACGCACACTTGTAATCCCAGCAATCAGGAGGCTGAGGCAGTAGGATCTCCGTGAGCTTGAGGCCAGCCGGGGCTACGTAATGAATTCAAGCAAGCCCAGCCTGGAACTCCATATCCAGGCCCCTTCTTAAAAACAAAACAAAACAAAACAAAAAACCAAAAAAAGCCGGAGGAAGCAGGGACTTTTCTGGCGCTCAGCCGGGGTGAGGCTTATGGGGTGACCTTCCCAGGGTCTCTGGCAGGGAAGGGCGGGCATCCTGCAGACAGGTGAGTGCATGGTTTAAATGACCCCAAGGCCAGTCCAGTCCCCCTCCCCCTGCATGCTATGCTGGGCCAGTTTCCTGTCCCCGATCGATCGCTGATCTGGGGTAGGGGATTTGATGAGGAGGCCCCCCAGGGTGGGGAGCAGAGAGAAAGCTTCTGCTGTCTCACAGCTCCGTGTTCCTCCCTGCCAGGGACCCCCGGCCCCAGGATCCCCGCAGCCTTCTCCTCCATCACAGACCCCGAGAGACCGGTGAGGCTGGGGCAGCAGGTGGGGCAGGGACCAGGGTGGGCGGTGCAGGTGCCCCCGGGGCTGGGTCCTCAGTCACTGGGAGCTGCCATGTGCGCTGCAGGCAGAACCTGAATGCCAAGGCCAGGGGGTGGAGGGAGGTGCCATCTCCAAGGTAGCCAAGGGCCCCGGGGAGCCAGGGTGGGGGCCACACTGTCCTCTCTGTCCCCAGGCTGTGGAGCTGACAGCGTTCAAGGCCTCAGGTACGGGTCCTCCTTCCCTTGGGCCAGACACCCCTCACCGGGCCCCCAGTGCCAGTTCTCTGAGAAACATCCACATGACCTCCCACAGTCCAAGGGCCTGACAGTCTCCCCAGAGGACCCTGCTCAGGGAGCTGGGCTGAGGTCTGGGCACCAGGCTGGCCTGCAGGGAGCCATGGGGACCTGCTGCCTGCCACCCTCTGTAGCCTGAGGCCCACGCTCACCACCTCATACTGGGGACTGAACCCTGGGTCTGCACACTGAGCTATACCCCCCCAGCCCTTTTTTATTTTTGTTTAGAGACAGAGTCTCACTAAGTTGCAGAGTTGCCCAGGCTGGGCTTGAACTTGTGATCCTCTTGCCTCAGCCTCTCAGAGAGCTGGGATGACAGGCGTGCACCACCACACCCGGTTTGAGTCCCCACACCCTTAGACCAGCACTGCCAGCCTCTTGCTTTGGCGTTTCCAGCGGGGACCCAGAGACTTGGCTAAGGAGCTCTCCCTGGGGCCAAGCCCATGCCCAACCCCAGGCATCTGCCTCCTCTACTCCAGTGACCCGGGAAGCCTGCTGCCCCGCAGCAGAGCAGGAGCCAGGCCCACCTGCACAGATGGGGAAACTGAGGCACGACTCAGCTTCCCCTTCCGCAAGATGGGGCGGGCGCCTCCTGCAGGCCAGTCGGGGCGCTCAAAGCAGGGCAGGTGATCCGAGAGGCCAAGCTCACCCCGCCCCACCCCACCCCCGCGCACCCCGCCCCACCCCCACTGCACCCGCGGGCGCGTCTGTGGGAACAAGAGCCACACTGCGCCTCTGCGCTCAAGTGACAGCGCCTTTGTCTCTGCTGAATGGGTGCGTTGCTAGGGCCGCTGGTAGCAACCGAGCCGCTTCCACCTGGGCCCCACCCTCCGGACCCCAGCCCTGGCCCGGCCTCAGGACACTCCGGCTTCCAGCCCCCCCACCAGTTCCCGCGACCCACTTGGGACCTGAGCAGAGGTGCCAGGAGCAGGGCCTACCGGCCATGTGTCCCTCGCAGTGCCACCACGCCCCTCCTTAAAACCCAGAGAGCCCTGGGAGTGTGAAGGTGGCTTTTGGTGGAGAAGCTGAGGCTGAGAGAGGCCCTGAGGGGGGCTGGCCAAGGTGGCCCAAACCAGGATTGCCACCAAGGTCCCCCCCAACACCTGTCTGGGATGGGGGCGCCGACGGCCACTCAAAGGGCCACCCTTCCCCAGCTTTCTAGCTCAGCTGGCCTGGAGACCTCATCCCCGAACCCAACCTGGATGTGAGGTGCAGCTGGCCACCTAAGTGAGGACAGCTGCGGGGACCAGCCGACTCCGCGCCTCACTGGGGGGTGTGGCCCGCCCTGGGACTCAGCTTCCCCACTGTCCCCACCCTTCCGTCTGAGACTTAACCCCAGCCCCTCACCCCAGGCCACACAGTGTCTGGAAATAAACAGTACTGCTGAGGTCCGCTGTCCCTGTCTGGGGTCAGGGACAGAGAGTCCAGGCTCCCTTGGAGGATGGAGGGGGCAGAAGAAGCAGCCACTTTGGCTTTGGGACTCAGCCTGATCCCCATGGTGGGTCCCTGGGATTAGTGTCCCCGAGCCCTTTGCCACCTCAGGGCTGGGGTCCTCAGCCCAGGACCACCCCTGCTCCCATACAGGAGGACAGTTCCACAACTCAGACCTGTAGTCCCCCTGGCCATGCAGGGACAGTTAGGGTCAATGGGAGCCACGGGGCAGATAGCTCCAAGGTGGCAGCAGAGGGTCAGGCCCTGCCACCAAATACTGTGCAGCCACCAGGGAGATTCTCTGTCCCCTCTTGGGCACAATGAGCAGAGAGACTCGAGATGTAGAGGGCTCAGCTGCATGCCAGTGGTGGCCCAAGGTAGGGGCCAGGTAACAAGGGACCAGGGGATTCTGCTCAGGCAGAGCCCAGGGCCGAGGCTGGAGGTGGGATGCAGGCGAAGCAGAGGGTGGGGAGGGCCATGTGAGAAGCACCGAGCCCCTGGGCCCCACCTGGTGGCATCTGGGATGAGACCTATCAGGGAGGCTGAGCCACCACAAGCCTGGGGGGCTGGCTTTTGGTTCTAGACACCTGAGGAACTTCCCCAGGGACACATGGGGTGCCCCCAGCCTACAGACTGTGTTAAGGCCCTGAAGGTGCCAGGCTGGGAGCCAGAGGGCAGCAGAGTCCCCGCTGGGCGATGGGCGGGCCAAACTGTGCCAGGCTGGTCTCTCAGTCTGAGCAGGGTGGCGCCACTGAGCGCCTGCAGGAGGACACACTTAGACCAAGCAGCTGCCTTCCTCTGTGGGGCACTGGAGGGGCCGGAGCCGAGGGTCCCAGGAGGATGAATGGATCTGGGCGGGCCGCTGGGTGGCCCCTGAACACCTGCATTTCCTGTGTGCTCTGACTCCTTCCCTTCTCTTTTGGAGGGTTCCTGTCTCCCCCTAACCAATTGTAAGGGCTGGCAGAGGGATCCAGAGACACTTCCTTTCTGTTCCCTACCCATCCTCTGTACACACGCCCTCTTCACTCTCCAGCCCAACACTGTGCACCAACAGCCTTCCATCCCTTTTCCCTCACACTGTTTTCTGCCTGGACTACCCCAACTTCTCTCCAGCTAGGGAGCTCCTAGGCAACCTTCAGTTTGGATGGTACCTCAGCTATAGGCAGGAGGGTGACTGAGGGCTGAGAGGAGGGCCCAGAGCTGGAAGGCAGAGGACCCAGCTTAGGCTCTGTCCTCCAAGTCGCTGGTGAAGACCCCTTCCCCTCCTGGATCAGAGGCCTTGCCTCCAGAGACACTGTAGAGACAGTGAGGTGAGGCTGGGCACACAGTAGGTGCTCACTAAATGACTCCTCCTTTCTACCCAAGCCTGGCACCACCAGGATGGAACTGAGGCTGGGACCCCAGGAGACCCAACCCCCACAGTGTCTGATGTCCTCTCACCTTGGCACCTACAACCTGAGGTTGTTGGTATGTCACCACCACCCCAGTCAAGCAGCACCCCAAATCCACCAAGGAGCTTCTGCTTTGGCCCCAGGGTGCAAATCAGCAAAGGGAGCTGGAAACTAATTGCAAAATTTATTTGAGGGCTGCGGGGACTGGGGAGATTCGTAAGGGCACTTCTTGTTTCAGGGTTGTGGGTCTCTGGCCTTGACAGGAGCACGTGTTTTGGGGGTCTGAGGTGGGGGTCTGAGACGGGGCAGCAGAAAGGAGGGTGCAGGGACACCCAGGCTTGTCCAACCCGGCAGGCTCAGCACAAGTTGCAATGGTGATGCGAAAGCAGGGCAGACAGCTGAGGAGGCCAGAGAGCTGAGGCCAGCTTCAAGGGTTGCGGCAAAGGACCACTGAGACAGGGCCATGAGGGAGGCTCTTCAGCACTGGCTCTGGTCCAGGGACCTGTGCGCCCTCCTGGGTTTAGCTGTTTTCCACTCATGGGTCTCTGAGCCCCCATGGGCCCCTGCGAGTCTCCTGGCAGCATAGAGGGCAAGCATAGACCTTCACATTGCAGCAGGGGGCTCAGAAAAATGACCCCGCCTCCCACACGCCCCAGGGTACTGGGGACCACTGTCTGGGAAGAAGCCTGGGCTTGTATTTGGTGCGAACCCCCAGATCCTTGCTCAGTCCTCAAATCTGTCCCTGCCCTCCAGCACACAAGCCTTTCAAGGAGTGTCTAGGAGACTAGAAAACAAAGAAGGCAAAACCCTGTTGACTACACCCTTGCAGATTAGTCCCAGCCTGGCCAGCCAGGTGCAGCAGGTGGGGTAGGATGTGGACTTTACCAAACTCCTTGCTGGGTGGGGCAGAGGGCGGGGAGAGAAAGCTGACTATAGCGAAATTCTGGATCAGAGCCTCTCCTGAGCGAGTGAGACAGGTTGAGGGCCAGTAGGGAGGCCTTCTGCCTCTTGCTAGTGTCCAGGCTTCCTCTAGGGCCAGCGGCCCCCGCCCAGTTTAGCAAGCCCATTTATCTCTAGTGTACAGAACAGAGAGCTTCCCTCCCTTCTACAGGTCTGCAGACCCCTTCTCCCCATCAGTGCCCACTCATTTCCCTCGCTTCTGATTCCAGGGTGGGGGAGGGAGGACATCTGGCCCAGAGAACATCAAGGCCCCCAGGGAATCCCGGACCTCCTCCCCTGACCTGCCCTGTGCTTCGGACTCCAGGACAGAAGCCGGGAGCAGGGGGAGGAGGGGATGACTGGCAGCCACCTCCTTGGGGCACTCTGGGTGGCAGGCGAGTGCTGGTGGTGGGTGAGGGCCACCCCCTAAGCCAGGCCCTGCCCGTCCCACGCGCAGCTCCTAGCTTGGGCTGGGGCCTATTCTGTGCCGGCTCAGGTCTGCTTGGCCTGCAGCATCTCGATGAGCAGGTTGTTGCGTGGCATCTCGTTGCCCAGGTGCTTGTGGTACAGGTACTCCTTGGCCTGCATGCTCAGGGCCCGCACCTCCACCAGGCACAGCAGCAGCTGCTGGAACTTGTCCCCACAGTGCGGGTAGTGGCACAGCGTGTAGTCCAGCAGGGCCGTGTTTGCCTTCTCCTGGGCGTCCTTCACCAGGCTGTGGTTGTTCAAGAACTTCACATCTGAGGAGGCAGGCGCTCCGTCACCCTCTGGTCACCACACTGTCACCCTCTGGTCGCCGTCAGTTTGGGCCCCCACTGAAACTGGCGCCACCAGCACCCCTGAGACCACCAAAGCTGAGGCCATCACCCCCTTATCCCCGTATTCCCACCCGCCAGACCTCACCCGGCGCATCCCCAGGCATGTAATTTGAAGCACTTATCTGCGGAACGGGGCGACAACAGTCCTTGCAAGGCTGTCCTGCAGTGTGAACGTCAGCTCAGGGAGACGCTCAGGAGGACAGGGCGACACACAGGACACTCACGAGGTGTCACACACTGCTCTCTGCCCACAGCTGTGGGCGTGGCCAACACCACTGTCGCTGCCACACCACTCTGTCACCATCATCGCCACAGTCGTCACTACCCGGCCTATCCCCACTGTCACCCCTTCGCCACCATGAGGAGAGAGCAGAAGCCACAGGCGCTCGGGGTTCCCCCAGATCCAGCAAGAGCGCAGTGCCCCAAGGAGCTCCCTCACAGGGAGTGGGGGACATGGTGCTCGCCCAGCAGGGTTTAAGTGCTGAGAGCTCAGGCCGAACCACTTGGGGCACACAGCGGGTCTGTAAGAGCTCTGCTGGGTGGAAATGGGGCTGGAGGGAAGGTGATCACATGTGCGATGTGTGTGACGCTCACGCATGCGCGCACGCACACACGCACGCACACACCCCTGCACTTTACAGTAATCGGGGCTGGTGGCTTCACTCAGAAGCCGGGCGCTGGCCTGCCATGAGGGAGCCCCTGGGTTCCATGCCCAACACCATGAAAAATAAAGTTTAAATATGAAAAGCTGGTATGAGAGGCAGATCATTATGGAAGATTCTGGCAGACATGAACAGTTCCTGGTGGGAGGGAGGGAGAGACAAGCTTGTTGGCTGCACCTGGCCCAGCAACCAGGTCTGCTGCAGATGGAGGGGCACAGGGAACTCATCCCTGCACTTCCGTCCACTCAAGACCAGGCGTGGTGCACACACCTGTAATCCCAGCACTCGGGAGGCTGGGGTAGAAGGATCGCCATGCATTCCAGGCCAGCCTGAACCACAGAGTGAGAACCTATCTCAAAAAGTTGATTAAATTTTAAAAAGACCCAAGTATCTTTGGGGTGAAACCAGCACACTGATGGGGATCCAAATTCCAGCCACCACTGAGGAGCAGTGACCTAGCTGACAACCCCACCCCACCCTGACTCCAAAGCTTTCCTCCCATAGGAAGGAGGGGTGGAGGCAGGAACAGCGGCCAGTTTCCTGTGGCCCAAGTCCTTGTCACCACTTGCAGGCCTCCCCACTCCTAGCTTGCATTTCTCGCTCATGCCCTGCCCAGGGTTGCAGGGTCAGCAGGAGCCACAGAATCAGCCCCCATCCCCAGTCCCAGCCCAGCCTCCTGTGGTGTGTGGCTTCCAGTGGCTCAGAAAATGATCCTTCATCCCCCTTCCCTCCACCCTCGGCCTGGCCCTGCTGCCATGCAGGGGAGCCCCCGCCACCCCCTAATCCCTCCTAACACTCACTGCTCCAGGAAAGCTTGGCGCTCCTGGCAACCCTGATCCCCGGCCGCCCCCAGTGCGCCTGCTGAAGCCTGTGTTGTCCAAAGTTGGATTTAGGGAAACCTGAGCGGGGCCCAGGTCATATGGTGGGATCTAGCTGTCCGGCGCTGTCCTCCGCCCCTCCCCAGGCACCTTTATACCAATTAGAAAGAATTTCCCCTTGTCCACAGAGACACAGGTAGAGTTCAGCCCCCCACCCTTGCCGGCCTTGGGGCCCTTGTGCAGTGAATGACCCACTCAACTATACGTGGCAGCCCTGTTGGCTGGGCTGGCCAGCTCCAGACACACGTAGAGGTCTTGAGAAGTCACCTAACCTAGCTGGGCTCCGGGAAGCAAGAGGTGCCTCCTGGCCCCATCGCAGTCCCAATCTCTCCCCATCCCAATCCTGTCCCTTCTGCCCTCACTTCCCATAATCCCTGGGGCAAAGCAAGTGTCCTAACACTGTCTCCTGACAATTCACCATGGAAGACCAGAGAAGGACAGGAATCAGCTCAAGGCCACACAGCAGTAAAGGAGCCAAGGGGAAGGGCGGGGGTGGGGAGGGCTGGTTATGAGCTGCAGCAGGGGCAGGAGCAGGCAGGGCCTGGGGAGGACCAGGGCCTCGGCTTTACCAGGATTTACTGTTCTCAGCAGCAGTGTGGCAGGGACGGTGGGCGGGGCACGGGGAGGTGCGGGACAAGGACGGGTCTCGGGGACAGACTCCCCCCCCAGCAGCCCTCTGCTCCCGGCTCCCCACAGACCGAGACCCTCGCGGTCCCACAGGAAGTCAGCGACAGTGCTGGTGGCTTCCGTCCAGAGTCCAGATCCAGTTTCCTGGACACCCACCAGACGCCTTGCACCCCATCAGTTAATCCCCACAGAAGCCCCGATGGCAGGGAGGCATTCCTAAGGCCCAGAGTGCCAGGTGGGCCAGAGCCACCCAGAGGAGTCCAACCTGGATTCGAACCCGGGGCTCCTCTGCTCCAAAGCCTGAGCCCGCCTCAGTGGGCAAACAGGGCTGGGTGCCCCCAAGCAGCTCAGCCACATCTGGGGACAGGACATGCTTCACGTTCCTTCCAACCCATGCCTGGGGTGCCAGGACCCCCAAAGAGGCTGCTCTGGGCTTCAGACTCGATGTCCCCCTCAGCTTGAGACCCTGGATGAGTCACGAACAAGTCGGGCAGATTCTAAAGGACAGGGACAGGCGCCCCTCTTTCCTTAGACACGGGACAGGCCTCACGCGAACCTGAAGACGCCCTCTTAACATGTCAGCTCCACCACCAGCTGGATGACCCTGCGAAAGTCACAGCCTCTCTCTGTTGCCTCAGTCTCCCATCATCTGCAAAATGGGGACAAACAGATCCGTGCCCCATAGGGCAGCTGAGAACCAGACCCGCCCTGTGTGCCCAGCTCTGGGCCACGAGTGCTACGAACTGGGAGCGGCAGAGGAGCTGCCTGTGTCCCCACCTGTGTCCCCAGTCTGCTCAGCACCCTGCAGTCCTGGTGGGAGGCAGGAGGGGCCGGCCCATGGCACCCCCACCTCAGAGAGCCGCCCGCCAGTGCTGTGGAGCTCGGGGCCCCCGAGATCTCAGAAAAGCCCCCTTTTCACGGTTTAATTGAATATTTGAATAATCCTTTCATTCCAGCGAGGCATAAAGAATGTTGTCCCAATAGCGGTGACTCAGGCAGGCGCCCCCGCGTACAATGGCCCCTCGAGTGCCGCTGCTATTGAGGCCGCCTTTTGTTGGCGGGGAGCAGTGGGTAAATTGCAAACGCTTAAGGGAATACTGCCGCCGCGCCTCAATGGAAATCAGGAAATCGAATGTTAGGTCAATCCATTAAGCTTCGATTAAGTCCTCTGCGGAACAATGCCCGCCGGGCCCATCTTCATAAACACTGCGATTGCCAGGAGAGAGGCACTAATTTTAATTAAACCTCCTTACCTGCCTCCAAGCCCGCCGAGACAGCTATTTAGACGCCAAATGGCACCCTTCTGCAGAGGCAGGCGAGGAGGAGGAGGAGGAGGAGGACGAGGAGGAGGAGGAGGAGGAGCATGCCAGGGTGGTGGCCTGGGTGGGCAGCAAGCGCGTGCAGGTTCAGGCTACCCGATCCTGGGAGGTGCTGCCCGCCCGAGGTGGCACCCAGCCCACCAGCTTGAGGTCCCAGCCAGGTGGCCATCCTCTTGGGGCCCCAGTTCCCCCACAGCCCAGCTCTGGTGGCCAGGTGGGGTCGTGGTAGGCGCTCTCTGTTCTGGACTCAAGTCATCCTTGTCACCCCAGCCCCAGGTCTGGCTTCTGGCAGGGCTTCTGTACCCAGGCCGCAGTCCGTAGGGCTCTGATAAAATGCAAATCGGATCCCGTTGCTCCAGCTTCGGCTCCATCCCCAGGGATGGTTCAAGGAACTTGGCCTGGTGTTCAAGGCTTGCTACAGCTCAGCCCTACCCACCTCTAGCCCCTCCAGGCACACCAAACTTGCAGGATTCCCCAGATTCCCCAGAACCTTGCACAAGCTGTGCCTTCAGTCTGGTTCAAGCAGCCTTTAATGTTGCTGCTGGCTTTGTTTTTGTTTTTTGTTTTTGGGGGGGTACTGGGGATCGAACTCAGGGCCTTGCCCTTGCTAGGCAAGTGCTCTACCACTGAGCTAAATCCCAAACCCGAGCTTTGTTCTGTCCACAACACTCCTACTCATACTGCAATGCCCAGCTCAGAAGCACCTCATCCCATCATCCGAGAAGCCCTCTGGGGTAGCCCAGGTGGAGCCGGCCCCATAGTGACCCTCCTGGCCTCTTTAGGTCCCCTCCCAACCTGGAACCTGCCCCCCAAAGGCCTCTGGTCCAGAGCCTCCCCTCTCACCACTCAAGCAGGCCGAGGCCCCTGACAGCCCAAGCTCACCAGACCTCTGCGCACGGCCAGACCCGCGGCCCTGCGCCCAGAGATAACAAGGACCAATGCCAGACACACAGACGTACAAAGACGGAGCCTACAAGCTGACTGCCTCATTCACTAATGCATTCATTTGTTCATTAGCTTTATAAGGAATTCTCTCATTGCTTCCTTTGCAGCAAGCTAAGGGCCACTGTGGTGGTCATTTTCTAGGTGGGAAGTAGAGGCGGGAGCAGTGGGGAGACTTGCTGAAGGACACAAAGCAAACAGGGCAGAGTTAGAATCCAGGAGGTCATCCTTGTGCCTGCCCTTGCTGCTGCTGGCCCTACCCTGAGCACACACGCGGGCAAATGTGAGCCACTGAGAGGGCCTGGGACTCCCCGAGGGCGGCCAGCACCGGGCTGGGCCTGTCACTCCCCAGCGGCAAAGGGTTGGTGGAAGAGGGGCCGGGCTCTTCAGGGGGTGCCCAAGCCTCGATGGGGCCCCGTCCCACCACCCCTCCCCAAGACCCTGTCGGGGGCCCCTGACAGAGTCAGGTCAAGAACTATTACCCAAGCCAGTTGTGGAGGTGCACACCTGTAATCCCAGCACTATGGGAGGCTGAGGCAGGACGATGGCAAATTCAAGTCTAGGCTGGGCAACTGAGCAAATCAGAGAGACCCTGTCTCAAAATTTGAAAAAATTTAAACAGCTCAGATATAGTTCAGTGCAAAGGCCCTGAACTGGGTTCTATCTCCAGTATCGGGGTGGAGGGGACACCCTGTCACCCAGAGCCCTCGATCTCACACCCCAATTCCATGCACCTCCAAGCACCACCCACCCCTCTAAATCCCACGTGTCCCCATCTGCTGTCACTCCACAGTCACACCCAATTCTTCAGCGTGACCCTCGAAAACCCAACGTGCACGCACAGCGCGTTGTACATACGTGAAGATGCACACGCCGACCCTGCAGTGTCCGTGCCCCAGCCCACGGGGACCCAGCCACACTGGGCTCCCACATTCTGCTCATCAACTCCTTTTTCCTCTGCTTCCCAACACCTCTCACCCTACCCCCCACCCCTGCTCTCTGGTAGAACCAGACTGTGGCTACAATGCCAACTGCCACAAAGACGACATCTCAATCCTGCCCCTCCCCAGGCAAGAAGCACGCGTCTCCTTTGCTCCAAACTTCCATCCCACATCACTCCTCTGCTACAAGATTTCATCGACCAGAGAATTCCTACTCACTCTGCAAGACCCTGCTCAAATAGCCCTCTTCCAGGAAGCCTTCCAAGCAAAGCCCTCGCTTCCCACCCCAGTTCCCTGAGCCACACCCACCTCCCTGTACCCGCCCTAACCACGGGGATGCTGGGGTCCCCCAGACTGGAAGCACCTGGAACCAAGGAGTACTCCCATGTGTGCAGTGTCCCTGGGCATAGAGACAGCACTGGCAATGGTTTGCTGGGTGCTGAGAGCCCAGAGAATGGAGGGGTGCAGCTGGGTTAGGGGTTGGGCTCGCTCTCTCCTGGTGCCCTGCTTTCTTTCCTTCTTCTCCCTTGTCACCCTCTTCCTGACCATACCCTTCGCTGGTCTCTGCGTGTCCCTGGGTACACGGCACTGTCATCTCCTCTAGAGTCAGCTCCGGGAGGCAGGAGGTGGGTCTTTTTGTTCAGTCCGTCCTCCCCACCCCGCCCAGAACCTCACACGGTGTGCAGCCTCACAGATGTTTGGAGGATGAGATGACTGACTGACTGACTGACTGAATGAATGAATGAAGGGGCAAGAGGGTCTGGCCTCAAAGGCTCAGAATCAGAACGTGGGTCCCTGTGGATCAGCGGATTAGGAAAAGCAGGGCCTGCAGGTGGGAGCCTGGGAAGAGACGGCAAGTTCTGTGGGTGGTGGGCAGGACCTGGGTGGATTCTCAGGAGGGCTCCTCGCCTCACGCAGGGGCCACCACACCAAAGCACTGAGCTCCGGCAGGCAGCCGCCCCCACACCCTGCGCACCACAGGTGGGCCCTGTCTCTGCCATGGCAGCCCCCCCCAGCCCTGCCCACACCCCCATGTGGAGCCCACTCACCGAGGCTGAGGAGGATGAGGAACTTGAGGCAGACGAACTCCTGGCGGTCCAGCTGCAGTGCGTGCAGCTGCAGGACCAGCTCCTGTGCCCGCAGCACCAGGCTGTGCAGCAGCGAGCCGGCCTGGGCGGCCACCGTGCTCAACTCCACCTGGGCAGTAAGAGGGCGCAGGTCAGGAGGCCCAGGTGCCAGCAGAGGGGCTCCAGTCGGGGCGCCGGCATCCAACGTGCCCAAGAGCCCTGCAGCCCATCCGGGCCAGTCCCGCTAAGGGCCCTTCCTGGCTTTCCCCACAGACAGCAGTGGGCCACACCAGGCAGACGGGCACCTCGGGGGAGCTGGCTGCCACCAGGCCCAGTCAGATAGATGGCTTCTGTGCAGCCGCCAGCAGTAAGGGCCACATCCTGCTGGGGCACGTGGGTGTGGCCACACGTCTGCCCCACACACTGGATCACAACACCTGGCCACAGCTCACACTCACACATGCACAGATGTGTCCACAGGGCTGTCACTGCTCCACGCAGTAAAGGCACACATGTCTGTGCACAGCCACCTGCATGCTCTGCCTCAGATGGTCACTGAGCAACATGGACACATGCCTGTTGTATGCTGGCTTGTGCGGTGACACCTAGACACCTGTGTGTGTGGAGAGAGCTGCACAGTATGCTATAGGTGTGAGTGCACATAGGACATCCGTGTGGTCACAGAGGCTTTGACCCACGCGTGGACACTCATCTCAGACTCCCTGCACTGGTACTCGAAAGTGCCCTGAAGCTACTCTCTGAGGGCCGGTGTCCCTGTCCCCTGCCCCCTGTGGCCTGCGCATCCGGGGTGAGAGGTGACAATGGGATGGGGGTCAGGGAGCAGAGCTTCTGTCTCCTGCCACCAGGGCGGGCCCTGGCCTCCGTCTCCCTCTCCTCCCTCTTTCCTCTGCACCTCCACTCGCCAGCTGGGAGCCCTTCCTTGCAGGTGTCCCTGCCCGCCCCTCATTGTGATCCAGGGCTCCCCACACTTTGTCCCTTGCTGCTGTCTCCTCTCTTCTCTCCTGTGGCTCCCACCCTCTGCTCCTCCATATCCCCGGCTCTGCGGGACCCGGGTTCCCACTCGGAGCTCTACGGAGCCTCCTGCCTATTCGTTCATTCGTTCCTTTGTCCAACCACTCGTTCTGTCAGTCGTGCATTTGAGAGGTCTCGCCTGCTGACCAACCCCAGCCAGCCCTGCAGCCTCTTCTCCTACTCTGCCCCACTCCTGGCCCCAACAGAAATTCTGACCCCTTCTCAGAGCCTGGGCCCTGCTGTCCCCACCAAGATGTCACCTCTCACTATCCCACCAACTCTGTTTTTCTTCTGGATCCATTCTCAGGGGACCCAGGGCCACCCAGGAGCCTCCCTGACTGTCCCATGTCCCAGACTGCCCCCGAACCCAGGCCAGGGCCGGCTTCACAGAGGTCCAGCCTATGGATGTCCCCTGAGCTGGGGGAACTCAGGACAGCCAGAGGCAACCCTGGAGAGCCCGAGACCACATCGGGGCTGGGAATTCCGGAAGCAGGGTCGGTCACCTCCTGCCCGGTGACCAGCAGGATGCTGCCCTCCTTGCCGTACTGGACCTGGCGGTAGATGTGGTCGAACACCAGCAGCTCGCTCCAGCAGTTCTGCAGCAGGGTCATCTGGTCGGCCACCTGAGGGGAAGAGCCACGCGGGGTCCAGCTGGGGACTGCCCCTCCTCCCCCAACTCGATTCAGAGACAGCTGCGTGTTGCCACCCAGGCAAGCGACCTCTTTGTGCCCTGTCTGCCCCTCTGCCCATTCATCGAGTGTGGTGGTAGGCCAGCGAAACAAGGACAGGGGCACCAAAGGTGCTTGGGGCTCAGGTGTGCCCGGCCCTGCTCCTCCCAAGGTGTGTGACCTCAAGCAAGTCCCCAATATCTGTGCACCTCCGTGGTCCCATCTGGAAAGTGGGCCATGTGCTCACAAGGTGGCCAGCAACATCCTAAGCACCCAGGAGGTGTTAGTGGCTGGCGTCCCTGGAAGCACTCTGGACAGGTGATTATTGATGTTCGCGTGGTACCCACTTGCTCTGGGGTCACAACTCTGGCAGCCACAGCCACCCAAAAGGAGCCAGGGGGAGGGGACACACGGAGGGCTCCTCTGGGCCTTTTGTAGAGATAAGACAGGGTTGCCTGGCCTGTGGGCTGGGTGGACTTGGAGGGGGCCGTGGCCAGACAACTGAAGCAGGAATGGGACAGTGACGACAAGGGACAGATTCTGAGGACCAGGCTGCAGAGGGTACCAGCAAGGGGTGGGAACAGCCCTGCTCAAGTGTCCTTGGGCTCTGGGGGGTCAGTCCTTGGGCTCTGGGGGGTCAGTCTTGGGCTCTGGGGGGACATTTTATTTTATTTATTTAATTTTTTTTTGACACAAGGTCTCACTACATAGTTCAGGCTCCGCTTGATCTCACTATGTAGCCCAGGCTGGCCTTGAACTAGGGGCAATCATCCTGCCTCAGCCTCCCAAGTGCTGGGATTACAGGTGTGAGCCACCACTTCCAGAGGGGGTGGACGTTCGTGACAATGGCAAATTCTGCCCGGAACTACAGAGAGCCAGAGTCTTCCTGCCCGAGCCCTTCCTTTTCAGAGAGGGCCAGCAACTCTACGACAGAGCGAAGCCAGGGTCACGGCTGGCATCGCAGGCCCACAATCTCCAGGGATAAGCAAAGCTTTCTGGGTGTTTAGAAGAACCACGGGCATCGCAGATCCTCCTAGGAAGGTGCAGGGTGGACTCAGCCGCTCTCAGGGCCCACAGTCACAGCCAGTCCCTTGCATCCAGCAGCCCCGAGGCTTTACAGAGCGAAGAAACAGCGCACAGAGAGACCAAGGAACACCCCACAAGGTCGCGCAGGTCTGGCTCCAGATCAAGCTCTTCACCACCAGGAGTGGAGAAAAAGACCTGATACCATCCTCCTTGTCATTACAGGCCCTCGACCTCTTCCAGAGGCCCAGCACTGTAGAACAGAAACCCAGCCAGGGGCCGGGCTGGGCTCTGCCTGGCCTCACTTCCCCCACCCCATGCAGCTGAGGCAGGAGCCTCTCTATCAGCAGGGCAGGGCGCGGGGAGCAGCAAGCCCTGGAAGATCCAGCCCTGCCCTAGTGACACTGTGCCTGCCACCACTGACCACTCACCTAAGGTGACAGGCAGCCAGAGGTCCCATCTGGGGGGAGCCTGGGGGCCAGGTGGTGGGTGCTTGCCCAGGGGCTCACGGTATTGGCAAGAAAAACTTGGGCCCACCGTGTGCAACCCAGATGGAGGCCACACACAGCTGGGCTCTGCCCCTCACCCATGGCAAGCCTGGAGCAGACACCCTTGTGCCCAGTTTGGAGGAAGGGGTGGGAGAGGAGAGATAGGGGGGAATCAGGAGATAAGTGGGCTGAGCTTAGGCAGAAGCAGAGGGGTCACAGTGACCCAGCTGGGCCAGCCCTGGGAGCAGACGCCGTCCCGGACCTCAGGGGCCAGTGGAGTGGCCCGGGCAGAGAACCGCAGGCCAGTGCGCGAGCCTGGACACTGTGCCCCACGTTCAAGCCCCCAACCATCTCAGTCTGCCTCGGCCCTCATTTCCTGCTCTGCACCGAAGGTTTGGTGGACTTGTGATTGGCTCTCCCGGGGATGCTCCCCCAGCTGTTGGCCGGGCAAAATTTCCTGCCAGAGTAAAACTGCTTCTGGGGTAGACAGGTGGACACACAGATACTGAAAACAACAAGTATTGTGTGTGCATGAGTACACACACACCTCTTTTCATTTAAAAAAAAACCCAGAGGGCTGTAGCTGCCAGCCAGCTCCATGGGAAAGCAGGTTATCGAGAGCCCCGCTGAACCCCAGAGGGCTGGCCTCCTCCTCCCAAATGTGTCTCCCCATTCTCGAGGTTCCTCATCCCCCCTTACCCTCCCTAGCACCCCGGGAGCAAGGACATTCGCGGTCTGGGTTCTGGGGTCCCTTGCCAGCCTGGCCCACCCCTCCCACAGGACAGCCACAAATCTCCCCGGAGCCTTGACTCTGCAGCCTGCCTCAGGCCTGGGTATTTATGGGTACCGTGCTGACCTCGCCCCCAGCCCCGTCTGGATCCCCTGGGGTCTCATCTGTCTGGCGGCCGAAGGCCAGGGCCTCCGTAATTCTCTGGTGGCTGACACGCCACAGGCTGGCCGTGGCAGCCCTCGGGTGAGTGTCGCAGGGCCGTCGTTTGTCAGCCTGCGACTGACAGAGTTTCTGTGGTTTAAAGGAGTCTGTGGATCTGGGCAATTGGATCTGTTGCCTGTGGGGGCCTCGGAGGGGACACAGAGGGTGAGCAATGTCAAGATGGATCATTAGGCACCGCCCTCCCCGGCGACCCTGTCCTGTCCTGTCTAGAACTATTCAGCTGGGCCAACTCTCTGCCTGCTGAGCAGCAGGGAAAGGTGGGATCCTGGCACTGCTTCAGGGTCCCAGGGCACCACGGGCTCCAGGTTCACAGGGTGCGCAGGGAAGCGTGGATCCTGTGAACCTCTGTGCGCAATGAAGGGCGTGGCGCAGAGGGGACAGGAAGGACCAGAGCCACAGGCCACCGATGGGACTGCCCAGGTGCCCCCATGCTGTTTCTTGCCTGTCTGAGCTCACAACGTCCTCATAACAACTCCAGGATGGAAACGATTTAAACTCCTCCCATTTTTTGCACAAGGAAATGGAGGCCCATGGGGACAAAGTGACTTCCCCAATGTTACATGGTTTCTAAGCCGCAGAGGTGGAACCTGACACCAGGTCTGATTCTGGTCTTCCGTATTCACTTCTGTACCATGGTCACAGAACGTGCTGTGACTGTGGGAGGTGGGGACATGGAGACAGAGGGATGGCCGACCAAGCTGGGGAAGAGGACAGAGGAGGGGAAGGCTCCAAGGAACCAGGGGCTGGGGTCAGAGCTATCCTTCCGTCCCCTGAGCGGGTAGAGAGCTCGGGGTCCTGGCCTGGCATGTGGGGCCCGGCCAACCCTGGCAGCCCGCCCGTCACCCTCTGCCCAGGGCCCACCCTGCTTCGCCCTGACCCCACCAACCTCTCTAATCTGCTTCACAGGGCCACCATTTCTGGGCCCCCACTGTGTTCTCCCACTGTCCAGAATGCCCTTAACCTTCTCTTGATGCCACTGGGCTCCCTCTGTCCCCTTTCCACTGCTCTCAGGGCCTGGGCACCCTGAACTGGCATCGCCTATGCATGTCTGTCTTCTGCTCTAGCCTGGCAGCTTCCTGGGTCCAGCTCATCCTAGTGCCCCCATCCAAGCAGACACCAGCCCGGGGCCCACCAGGCCAGTGGGAAAGAGCGGCCACGAGAGCCTCTGCAGGGACTGGGCTGGTGCTTATCTGCAAGGCTCCTCTATTGAGGTGGAGGCTGCGGGTCACAGACCTGGGCTCCACACAGGACAGGTTCTGGGAAGGGGAGCAGGAGAGTTTGGGCCACAGAGAAGCCAGAAGCAGGAAAAAACACTCAGCAAAGCCGGGACAAAAGCCCTTCCCATCCTGCGTGAAACCCCGAGAGACTAGGAAGGCGGCCAGAGGAAGTGCCCTGCCTCTACATCCAGGTTTCAGAGCCTGGGAAGGGCCTATTGCTCCTCCCCTTTGCACAGGGCCTCCATAGGAAGTCAGCAGGGGAAGCTGTCGACCAACCCACGGGCCCTGGGGTCCTCAGCCCGAGCAGGGTAGAAGGCAGGGAAGCATTGAAAGCCTGCCCTCTGCCCCATTGGTAATGTGAGCCCAGCGGGTGAGTGGGAGGGGCCTGGGGTGCAGACACATAAGCATCACCAGGTCTCAGCCACGACAGGCCCTCCACACTAAAGCTGAAGCCACCGCCAAAAGTTCTTGGGTCCCAGAATCCCCCAGTCCCCTCCAGGGTCCTTGTGGTGCCTGGGGGTCAGAGTGCCCAAGCCCCACGTTGCTCCCCTTCCCCGCCAAAGAGGGCAGCCAGTGCCCCTGGCCCATCCGGCAGTATGCCCAGAGGAAGTCCAGATCTGGTTGGCATCAGCATCTACTATGCTGCCCAAGGCTGCCATGGCCCCAGTAGGGAGGGCAACGGGCCCTGCTGTTTACAGCAGCCCAGGAACAGCCAGGGCAGCTGACCTGGGCGAGGCGGTGCTGATAGGCCTGTGCTCATGAGTGCTGTCCCCGGCTGGGGCAATGGGCCTTGGCCAGGCTCTCAGGGCCTCACAGAGAGCCGGGGCACTGCAGGGCCCACTCTCAGGGTTCTGGACCTACATTCCACTAGGCGAGGTGGAAGGAAAGTTCTTCCCTACGTCTGGCCTCAGTTTCTCCTCCTGCTGTCCTGCTCATTATAGTCTCAGGTAACTTAACCCCAGAGGGAAAAACGCTTTGAGGTAGAGGAAGTCTGCTTCATCTGGAGACCCAGCTCCCACTGCACATGTACAAGCACACAGACGCACACACACACACGCACACACACATACACACACGCACGTGCGTGCGCACGCATGCATGGAAGCAACTACCCTATACCAGACACTGGCCAGAGAGCTCCTTCACCCTAGCTGGGGGGGAGGAGGGCCATGCACATCCGAATTCAGACACTGAGATCCCAGTCTGACACCTGAGGCTGGCAGGGATTGGCAGCCTCCGAATGGGAGGACAGGACAGGCTAGATCCCCTCTCGACACTGGGCTGGGGTCTCGGGAGGGCAAGACAAGACCTCGGGGAGCCAGGGTCTCGGGGAAAGAGGGAGATGCCTACAGAAACACAGACTGGGAGAGAAACAGAGAATATAGGAAAACCCAGAAGCAAGGCAGGTGCGCTGGCACATGCCTGAATTCCCAGCGCTCTGGTAGGATGAGGCAGGAAGATCGCAAATTTGAGTTCATCCTGGGCAACTTAGTGACTTAGTGAGACCCCATCTTGAAATAAAAAATAAAAGGAGCTGGGAAGGTAGCTCAGTGCAGTCCCCAGTACCAAAACTAAACAAAACAAAAAACAACCAGAAACAGAGACAACCAAAAGGGTGGGGAGGAGACAACAAAGAGAGACAGAGGCAGAGATTAAAGAAACAGAGGCAGCGAGGCACAGAGACTGCACAAACAGAGAGGCAGAGGGAGGAACAGGAGCAGGCAGGGGTCTGCGGGGCACTGGGAGGCTGGGAAGAACCAGAAAGGATCCTTAGCGTCCCGGTGGGCCCTCCCAGTCCCCTCACCGTTTGAGGCCGGCGGGCAGGCACCCCCTCTACGAAGAAGCGGCAGTGGGAAGAATGCAGCAACCTAGAGGGCTCGATGAGCCAAGCCAGCGGGTGGGAGGAGGACTCACCTCCAGCTCCTTGAACACCATGCAGCGGCGCGCCCAGTCCACGATGGAGATGAAGGTCTGGTCGGCCATCCTGCACAGCAGGCTGAAGGGTGCCGGCTGGTCGGGGCGGCCCTTGGCAGGCTCCTGCAGGCAGCCCACGATGCGAGCCCGCACCTGGTCCTCCTCGGGCTCCAGCTGCAGCAGCTGCAGGATGAGCTCAGGCACACTCGGCCCGCCAGAGAAGGGCTCCGGGTAGCCATAGGGCGGCCCGGGCTGCGGGGGGCTGGCATAGGGCTCCGGGTACTCGGACTTGATGGCCCGGCCGGGGAAGGCAGGATAGAGGTAACCAGCCAGTGGCCCGTGGGTGCCAGGCACAGCCATGGGCAGTGCCGGGGCTCCAAAATCGCCCAGCGGCACAGCGGGCGGACCCGATGCCACGCCCTTGGGCTCAGGCACGTGCAGGTTGGGGGGCAGCATGTAGTCCGGAGGAGGAGGGGGAGGAGGGGGCACTCCCATTGGGGGGCCCGTCTCCAGCTTGAAGCCGTTGGCTCGAATCTGTGCTTTCTTCTGCTGTTTCAGGGCCCGGTCCCGCTTGTACATGGGCCCAAACTTGTTCCGGCCACCCCGCATGCGGTCGGCCCGCACAGCTGTGGGCAGGAGCAGAGGGTCAGGCTGACTGTCCGCATGGCCCTGCCACTTTGCTTCCCAAACAGGTCCGTGCCAGCCCCCGGCTCAGTACCCTTTCATGGTTCCCACTGCGTGAAGTCAAAATCCTGAGCCTGGTATTCACAGTCCTGTTCCACCTTCCAGGTTCTCTGTAGTGAGACTTGGGGCCTTTTCCGTCCCTCACTCTCTACTCTTCGCCTGGCACTACTTCATCTTCCATCCTGCCTCTGACACTTCTGTTACAAACCCATTTTTTTCCTCTTGTGCCTCAGTGTTCCCACCTCCAGGAAGCATTCCGGGATTCACCCAGGCAGAATTTACTGTCCTTGCCCCCAGTGTCCTGCTGAGTGAATCATGTCCCCCCATGCAGAGGTCCTCCTCTAGGTGGTCAGCTGAGATCTCCCGGGCTCAGCTCTGGGTACAAGTGACAGGGCCTGGCAGGGACATGGTGGCAAGAACAGGGTCCTGGTCAGCCTTGTTCCCAGATGGGTAGCCAGTATCCAGCTGGTTATGAGCTGACTGCCTGATTTGGTGGACCTGTTACAAAATGGTGGTGGCATCAGTATGAAGCTGAGCTTGGGGCTGGTCAGGGGTCTGTGCTGGGGGAGCCAACCCGCCTTACTGACCAGATGTCCCTCTGCCTGGCTAAGAATGTGTCACCAGCCAGACCCAAGAGGTGCATCTCTGCAGCTGGACTGCGGCCCCTCCCCTGCTTTGACAGTACCTGCTTCCCTCCACTCCGGCAGGAGGAGGAGAGCCGAGAGAGGGGAGGCTGGAGAGCTGCGAGCCACCTTCTTGCCACACCAGCTGTTCTGGCCCCTCAGGACATGGAGCTAAGGATATGGGCTCTGGGGACAGACCAGGGTGTCCTCCATCCAGAGTCCCTCCTCTGGGTACACAGGGTGGGGGCTACATCCATCTGCCCTCAGAGAGCCAGGGTCTCTCCCAACGCACCCCTCTCCTTCCTCTGGGCGATGGTCGGTGGGCGGCAGAAATGGCCTGGGTCCCAACTGCCCGAGGCCAGGCTGAGAGCCTGAAAAGGACTCTTGCCCACTCCTCGTGAAGGGACTAAGTGACCCCTCAGGTGGATGGACTGACAGATGGGCAAGCTGGACCATGACGTGGATAAATAATAGAAAGTATAATGATACTAAAAACAGCAAAGCTGTGCAGTATTGACTTCGGACCAGGAACCTTCAGTTTTTCTTGCTTTCGCTCAATCTCCACATAAATTAAAAAAAAAAACTCCCCACAGAAAGCCCTGGAGGTAGCCAGACAGGCACTACTCTTAAGCCAGTTATTTTTCAGACAGAGAATTTGTCCCTCACAGAGCTGAAGGAACTTGCTCCTGTCCCCAGCCCTCCATGATGGCACTGGGACTTGGACCAGGTACAGGGTTTCAAGCCTTGACTCTGGCTGGTGCGGGGTGCAAGTGGGGTGTGGGTGGTGGACAGTGGCTTGCCCCTGCTCTGTCCCGTGGTGGGGCCCCTTTGAGCAGCGCAGAGCAGCTCCCTGGGGTTCGCTATTGGATACTTCACCTAATCCAGGCGATTCCTTAGGCCTGCGCTCTGCCAGGCCCAGCCCGCACCGGTTCCCGGCTTGCACCCTGAAGAGATGGGGCTCTAGTGTCCCACCGCCGGGGGCCACTCGCCTGGCCCCAGAAACTTGGCCCTGGCCAGCGGCACTCTCTCCTAGCCCCTGTCCTGGACCCAGCCCCGCTCCCTCCCCGGGTCCTGGGTCCGAGGTCGCCTGCTGGCTGTGCGCACCTTCCAGGCGCATTCCCACGGTCAGGCACTTCTGGAAGCGGCAGAAGGGACAGCGCTTGCGCTGCGTCTTGTCGATCTTGCAGCTCTGGCTCTCGGTGCACGTGTAGTGCTTGTTGTTCTGCACCGTGCGCTTGAAGAAGCCCTGCGAGAAGGGAGGGGACTGTGAGCCCGGCCCGCACCCTCACGACCCGACCCGCACCCGCGCCCCGCTCACCTTGCAGCTCTCGCACGTGAGCAGCCCGTAGTGGTAGCCGGACACCTTGTCCCCACACACCGGGCACAGCTCGTCCAGGTCCTCGTCGTACGAATAGTCCATGCCCGCGGCGTCCGCCTGCGGAGGGAGGCGCGGTCACCGCCGGCCAACGACGGCGACCTGGCCCCGCGGGCCACGCACCCGCGCCCACCGCTCACCGCCCTCCCGGGGCTCCTCCCGCGCCGCTGCCGCCGCGCCCGACCGCCGGCCCTCGGGTCCCAGGCGCTTCGATCTGGATTCGTTTGTCTAAGAACAAAACCCCGATTCTGAGAAAACGAGATCGGCTCGGGCGCCAAGGAGACAGGCACCGGGGAACCCGGGCCGAGTGGGGACGCGGGCAGATACAGGGAGACAGGGACCAGGACGGGGAAGGACGAAGAGACGGGCAGGGACAACAGCCAGGGACCCTGACGAGGAGAGCGAGCAGGCAACAAGACAGGACGCGGAGCGAAAGGGGACCTGGGGAGACAAGATGCGCGGAGACCGGAGGATGGATGAGTGAATGGGTGGGTGGGTGAATGGATGGAGAAATGGATAGATGGGTGGATGGATGGATGGATGGAGAAATGGATAGATGGGTGGATGGATGGATGGATGGATGGAGAAATGGGTGGATGGAAGGATGGAGAAATGAACAGGTGGATGGATGGGTGGATGGGCAGGAGATGGCTAAAGAAAGAGAGAGACCGAAGTAGAGACGCGGGAGACAGAGCCCCAAAGAGAAAACCTGGAGAGAGAGGGAGATGCAGAGTCAGAGACACAGTGAGAGACAAGAGGCAGACCGGGACACCCGGGGACACCGAGGCACAGAGGGGGACAGAGACACTGAGAGAAAACCTGGAGAGACGGTGGCGCCCGGCCAGAGGGTCGGAGCCGCGCAGTGCACCGGCCGGGGGCCGGCGCCGCAGAGGCGGAAAACGACGGCGCCCGTTTGGAAGCCCCCGAAGGCGCCGAGCGGCCACCACCGGGGCCCCGGGCCGGGAGGGACAAAGCCGCGGCGCCGCGACGGCCCCGGAGCGCGGCGGAGCCCGAGACGTCGGGCGCAGGAGACGAGCCGCTCCCGGAGGGTGGGCCGAGGCGGTGACCTCGGCGGACAGCCGAGTCCCCAGGAGCAGGCGGAGGCGCAGCCGCGGCCCCGGGCGCGAGGTGCGGCACGACGGCGCCCGCGTCCCGCCCGCGCGGACCCCGCACCTCCCGCCGCGCCGCCGCCGTGAGCCGCACCCGGGCGCAGCGCCGCCCGCGATGACGGCCGCTCGGGCCGGGGCGGGGAGGCGGGGGCGCGGGGTGCGCGCGGGGCCTGGGCGCTGCCCACCCGCCCCGCCCCCGCCCGCGGGCAGCCCGCGGCGCACCTGGGACCCGGCCCTCCGCCGCCGCCACCGCGCGCCGCGCGAACCCGCGCCGGGCCGGGCGGCCGCTATATGGGCGCGTGCGGTATCCGGGGGCGGAGGCCGGCCCGCGTCCTCCCCCAGCCGGGCCCGGGCCCTGCCCGCCCCCACCCTGCCTGTCAGCTGCACCTTCACCCTTCGGCCCACACGCCTAGCCTGCCTCCCCCGAGCCCTGGCCAGCGCCCCGAATTTGGGCAGGTGTCCCTCGGGCGGGCGGACGCGGGGAAGCCTGGGCCACCCGCCGTCCCTCCACTGGAAGGAGGCGAGTGCAGCGTGGTCGTGGCCAGGGCCAAGCTGGGGACACTGGCTGTTCTGCAGCGTGGAAGTGGGTAAGGGCAAGCTTCGGGGCGGTGGGGGACAGAGGCATGAGTTCAAGACTGAAAACCAGGTTCTCACGTTGACCTGCTGCATTTCCTAACTCGACCTGGAGACAAAGCTGTCCCTTCCCCAGTCCTCAGTTTCCTCATCTGTGAAGTGGGATGATGGGCGCTCTTCCCTGATGGTGGCTGAGGATAAGCGGAAGGGCTGGTGGCAAACCCCATGCCTGGCGGGAGGTGGCCGCAGACAACTCTCCTTGAGCCGCACTTTGGCCCCGGTATGGGAATCTCGGAAATCCTACTCTGCAAGATTCTGAGCTCTGGTAGCACAGGAGAGGGAGGTGGGCACTCACAGCCCTGCAAGCCCTCCCTCAGGTAGGGGCGGAGGAAGGGAGCTGGGCAGCAGTAGCGGAGGACAAAGGGAGCTCTTGGCTGGGATGAGCAGTGGTCGGGAAACACCCACTGTTCCTGTTTTTCAGGTGAGCAAACTGAGGTAGGAGGGAAGAAGGGGCCTAGTCCTATCCTGCCCCACCCCCGGGCATCTGGGATCAGAGAGAGAGCTCGGGACCTGGGGCCAGAAAGTTCTTCAGGCGGCATTTGGAGAAATGCCACAATCATGCGTGACTTGGGTCAGGAGGCCCAGGGTTTCTGTGGGAGGAGCTGGTGCCTTGCTCCTGCCTGTGCCCACAGAGCCCATGCAGAACACCCCACTAATCACCGAAAGGTGAAGAGCAAACTCTGCAGCCCCCTTGCTCCTCTGAGCCTATTTCTCCGTTTGTAAAATGGAAAAGCCTGGCCCTGCAGATGGGATCCCTGAGATTCCATGGACAATCTTGGTGACTGGAGAGGAGCAACAGCCAGAGAGGAGTTAGTGGCAGGCTCCCTGCTCAAGCCCCTGAGAAAGGACAGTGTATCAGAGCTCTGGGCAACTTCTGCCTCTGAATAACTCAGGAAGGGGGCCTTGGAGCCGCATTCCCACTGCTGCCCAGGAGTCAAAGAGAATGTGTGGCTTCTCTGGGGCAAGGTCCGCCTGGGTCCCAGCAGCAAAGACACAAGTCTGGGCTGGGGGCCCAGGATGGGGGGTCTCTGAGCCAGCTCTGCCCCCTCCTCCTTGGCCCTCTGTCCCAGGCTGGGAGCCCATGGCTCCATCACACCCCAACCCCACGGAGGGACTCGGTTGCTCACCCACCTGCCCGGGGCCAGAAGCATAGACCCTGGCCCATCTGCTGAACCCGCCTGACAGATAGATGGACACCAGAGACACACTTGCAGATACAGGCAGACTCGGGTATCTCCAGAAAGACACCATACCCCGGGCAGGGAGACCCCGAGACCCAGAGAGGGACCCACAAACATGCACAGCCCACCAGCCTCCAGCCAACACCCCCAGGTGAACACCCGGCCACAGCCAGATAGCAGGACACACTCGGACCCCACAGGGTCTGTCGCCATGGGCCTAGCTCCTCCCATTAGCGGCCCGGGGAGGAAGAGGGGCTACCATGATGGGAGAGCAGGTCTGGGGCGGCCCCTCACCACTTCCTTGCCTAGAGCAGTGGGCAGTGGTCACTCCACAGGGCAGGCAGTGGCTGGCCCAGGCCGCAGGGAGGCACTGAGCGGGGAGGCTGGCCATCAGAGGCCTGGGCCCGGGCCCTCACTTACAGAGCGGAAGGAGAGCTCTCACACCGGATGAGGGTGTACGGCGGGCACAGCCTGGGGTGGGGAGGCTCCGGCCGCCCAGGTGGGGCAATGGTGGCCGTGGGCGCGCAGGAACTCCTTCCCACCACAGCGGGTGGCGGGTGGACAGCAAACTGGCCCTGTCCGTCCGTCCTCCTCCTCCTCCCCGCCCGGGGGGGCTAGCGGAGGCCCAATTGGTCTCTGCCCCCACGTGACTCCACAGGCCTCTCTCCTCCTTTGTTGGTGTTTCTCTTCATTTAGGTCTATTTTTTTCTTTTCTCCTAAAAGGAAAAAAAAAAAAAAGAACTACCCCTATCTATCTGGGGGCCGAGGGTGGGGGCAGAGGCCAAGGCACTGTGGAGGCCTTGGCCAGCTGGCTGCTTCAGGCCGCTGTGGGAGCCCAGAGGTAGGGACCCCACAGACATGGGTAGCAGCCCACTTGTTAGTGCCTGGGTGGGAGTGGGACCTGATTTATGGGCTGCTCCCTACTCGGCCCGCAGCCTGGCCTCTCCCCGCCTTGAATGGCTTCCTCCCTGGGACCTAGCCTGGCGTGGTCCAGCTTGGCCCAGACATGGGAGTGGAGTCAGGGTGGGCAGGGTGGGGGCAGGGCCCTGGATAAGCTGACCAGGTGGGCCAAGGAGATCGATAGGCGGCTTTGGCCTGGTCCTTCACTCTTCCTGAAGGTGAAGAAAGGAAGAGGGGGGCAGAGGTGAGCAGGTGAGCAGACGAATAGCACATGCTGTTGACACTGGTTTCTCTGAATGTCACCATCTACGAGGATATGGATATTTCCAGTCCTAGTGGGAAGACAGAGGCTAGCCTGAGCGTGTCTCTGGAGCCAGGTGGTCAGCTACAGTGGCCCTAGGAGGGACTAAGCGGTAGCCGGGTCAGGATATAGCTGGGCAGAGCAAAGTGGGTGTGATGCAGAAGGCCAGGCCTCCCTACCCAGGCTGTGCTGTGTCTGTCCAAAGTCCATGTCCCATCAGGCCCATGTCCCAACATACTCTCCTGTGCTCTAGGTACCAGGCACTGTCGCAGGCCCTGGAGACCCCATAGTGAAAGACAGGGAGGAAATCTGTCCTCAGAGGATTGACCTCTCAGCCATTTGTCCTGAGACAGGGAGGGGCACAGAGACACCAAGGGGCAGTCACTGCCGACAAGTCCTGCACCCACACTCGCTCCTTCATTTGAGGAAAATGAGAAATCATGTAAAATATCTCACTTGGCATGAGAAGGACTTTTTTTCTTTTTGGATAACCAAACCAACTATATTCAAAATCCAGTGTGTCGTTTTTTTCATTATGCTACTAATTTTTAAAATTGTGAATATATGAAAATCATTTTACTGATACTCATAGTTTATTCTGATTATATTCTGATTCTACCTACAACATAACATACAATTTATTTCCCAACATGCACAGTCTCATGTCTTTTTCACCTAAGACAAGATATATTTCTAAGGTCCCTGTTTTATTTTATTTCATTTGGTTATTCTTTTAGTTTCCCATTTTTATTATTTTTTTACTTTTCCCCCATTTTGATTCAATGATTTTGTTTTTGAATTAAGGATGTTTGTTGCTCATTTAACAAAAAACTATGTCTGCAAATACCCCATATCACCAATATGTTAAATACTGTAACAACAACAAAAGCTGGTCCTTCGCCTGTCTTTTGATGGGAGCTTTATGAAGTGGACTCTACTTTTCTTGTCTTCCTGAGCAAGACAAATGTCATCTTTCAATGTCACGACGCCATAGAAATAACCAGGCCGGGTTTGCCATGGTCTCCTAATGAGTCCTTGAACTCAGAAGTTGAGTCATTGGCAGACCATAGATCAAATCCCAGTTCCGCTACTTCTGGCTATATGACCTGAAACCACTCATGTCCCCGTTCTGGGCCTTGTGTCTTCCTTTGTGGTGGGGACAACACGAGGCAGTACATAGTGCATACTCAGGGGCTGCCTGTATGTGGTGTGTGCTCTGTAAATGTCACAATTAACCACCGGCTGAAGGCCTGCCTGGTCGGTCTGTGTTGTGTTTGCAACATCATGCTGAATACCGCTTGCCCTCCTGTGGTGGGTGACTCACCTCAGAGGGGAGAACCCTCAGAAAAGGGCCTGATTTCTTTCTGGGTCCACATGGTCAGCACAGGACAAGCATGGGACAGTGTTGAATGACTGCTACCCCTGCAAGTGAAGACCCTGTGTGCTGCCTGTGGGCACAGGGCTGTTGTCTCCTCTGTGGGGGCCCGCTGTCGCATGCCACCATGCAGAAAAACTGGTGCTCCTCATCTTCTAATGGATGCTGAATGTCTTCGTGACACCCCCTTCCTCCGGGCTGCCTCTCCCCTACCCTCATTGGCCCTCCTGTACTCCAGGAGGACGGGGGCAGGAGGGGGTCCAGGCACTGCCAGCATGGGAAGCCCTCTCCACTATTCCGGGGTAGGGGAAGTATTCTCTCTTCACCTTTATGAACAAACAGTACTTGAGAGATGAGGGCTTGGGCTCAAAGTCACAAAGCAGGGGTGATGGGCTCAGTGTTCAAATCCAGGCAGTGGGAATCCAGAGCCTGGGCTTGAAGGCTCAAACTCCTTTCCACCATGCCAGAGTCCTGGGCGGCCTGTCCATTTGTCCTTCCCTTCAAGCTCCAGCCTAGGTGGTCCCAGGCCACGAGACCCACTAGGAAGAGAAGGGGTGTAGTCCTGACTTGGGCTCCCCCAGCCCAGGCAAACAAAGCCCAGGATCTCTCTCCTGAGCAGGGACTTCCCTAAAGTGCCAGGCTATTTCCTGGAGGTAGAAAAAGAACAAATCAATCAGAGACCCAGAAACTGAAACAGAGGGGAAGAGGAACAGAATTATTGGGCTGCACTGGGGTCCAGTATAAAGAGACAGCCTAAGGCAGAAAATGAGAAAAGAGAAAAGGAAGACCCATTAATAGCAAAACGGACCCACAGATGGGCGGGAGGGGCATGAGAGAGAAATTCAGCAGGACAGAGACCTGAGAGGGAAGAGGCAGAGAATGAGAACAGAGGGGCAGGGCCCCGGGAACTGGAGTGGGGGGTGGATGCGGAGACCCTGTTCCCCGTTCTGGGCAGTGGAGGGGGCGGGCCTGCTGGCAGCAGCAGAGGCTGTTTCCGCTGCACCCCTTATCAGCCTGCTGCCAGATGTTCAGATCCGATGCCAATGTCAGAGAAGTCCATAGTGCTGGGTCAAGGCCGTGGCCAGCGGGAGCCTCAGCTGCAGCGTGGGGAGGGGGGCCGGAGGCCTGCACTAGACCTGCACACTCTTCCCCCTCCGCCTCGTGGCTCTCCAGGCTGGACCACCTGGTGGGGGGTGGGAGAGGCCAGGTGCCCCTGGGTGCCACTTCTCTAGACTGAGAGCAGGGACACATATGGAGGTGGAATGGGGCTCCTGGCAACACATTGGACATGTTCGTCTCTACACACCCCCGCATCTGAGGAAGCACGCGGACACACGCACACAGGAGTGCACAGTGTCAGGCGGGACAACTCACCATGGCACCTCTCTGCACCCTCCAGTCTGCTGGTGCCACCGCCCCACCCCCAGTCCTGTCACCCAAACTGAGACTGCACCCACAGCTGGAGGAGCCAGAAGGAGCCTCCAAGGCAGGACTGGGGACCCAGGACTTTCTAGATGAGGCCTAATGGAGGCCCCGGGGGTTGAGGCAGGTGTTGGCAGCTGGGGGGGCTCCAGCCTTGGGCCCGGCCCTCTCCATGCTCCTGGAACAGGCGATGCAGCTGGAACCCCTTCCTGGGTAGCTTATCTCACGGTGCACACGCTTGGCCCTCAAGGGGTGACCCAGCCTTGCTCCCCACATTCCTCTTCAGTCATACAGCCGCTGGGCCCCCCACAGCCCTGAGACTGGGCCTGCTTTTGGGGGGTGGTCAGGAGCCACTGCTGAGCGTCAGCTCCCTGCTTTTTGGCCCTTGTCCCCCTTAGCCATGGCTGGTGTCTCTGGGTACTCTCTCTGTTTTTATCTCTAGGCATCTAATTTTGTTTCTGTCATGATGGATCTGTCACTGTTTATTCCTGTATCTATCTATCTTTTGAATTGTCTCCATTTAATTTTCTCTACTGCTTTCAGTTTCTTAGTGTGCTTCTCCTTGCTTGCTCTGTCTGTTTCTCTCTCTCTCTCTCTCTCTCTCTCTCTCTCTCTCTCTCTCTCTCTCTCTCTCTCAGGTCTTGAATGGGACCAAATCTGGGGAAATCTCTGCTCTTCTTTCTGGCTCACAGTGACCAGCTTCCGAGGGTACAACTCAGGCAATGGGGAGGGGACAAAAGGCCCAAGAAAGTGGAAGACTGGCATGGGAGAACTGGGGTAGCTGCAGCAGCAAAAATTCAGTCTACCTTTCACCACCTGCCAGGAGTCTGCCTGGACAAGGACATGGATCAGGGCCTGGGGCTGGGGGCTCCCCTATGTGCTAGAGAAGACTAGGGGGGCAGGGGAGGAAGCTGGGGCTGCAGGTCTTGGCCTGAGGGCCTCCTTCCTGTTTGTAGGGAAGTGACCGCCTCAGAGAGCTGCTCGGGGGAGAGAAGGGAGGCCCTGGTGACTTCCGGGAAGCTGGCCAAGGGCCCGAGGCCACCCTCCCTGTGCCCACATGGGGCCTTCTGGCCCTGGCTTAAAATAGTGCAGTTCCTCCACTGCTGCCCGGCCCACCCCAGGCCCCAAAGGGCCACAGGCTGCCACTGGTGCTGCCAGCAGAGGCCTATGGTGCAGGGGTCTACCCAAACCATCCAACCCTCCTCACATGGCAGCTGCAGGCTGTGTTGGTCACTCATGGGGAGGGGGCAGATGCAGAGTCAGAAGTCCGAACCCATTCTCGGCTCCGGCATGGACCAGCTGTGAGACTTTGGTATGGTCCTTGCTGCCTTCAAGCCTCAGTTTTTCACTCACGGAAGACAGGATGGGTTCCTGGCTATCCAACAAATGAAATGGCAGAGCAGCCACCTCCGAACCTTGGCAGGCAGAAAGTGGACATTCGGAACACCGAGTTCCCCTTCTGCTCTTGGGATGTGCCTTGAACTCCTCACCCTGTGGAAGTGCTTCCTTAATGTGCCCCAACGTCTACACTGCTCCTAGGACCAGGCTGCAAACAGAGAAGGTTTGTGGAGAGGGAGCTTGCTAGGAGGGCAAGGATGGGGCTGTGGTCTCCATGGTGAGACTTGTTGCCAAGGGAACAAGACTCCAAGAGCCCCAGGTCTGGCAGTTGGGCACTTTTGCCACAGACTTGGAGAGGCTGCCTGCCACTGTGGACACGAAACCCTGGCGGGCAGCCAGGCCAAGGCCAGGCCGAGTCTAAGAGGTGGCTCGTGGCTCTGCCAAGCTTCTGTTGTTGAGGTGCAGGGGCAGCTGCTCCCAGCACACAGCCTTGCTAGGCCCCGACTCTGAGCCAACCACAATACTCCAGAAGCCCCTGCGCCATGGGCACCATCATCTCTACTTACTGACAGGCAAAGTAAGGATCAGAGGAGTCTCGCGAAATAAAGTCGTACCAAGCGGGGAGGGAGAAGGATGGAGTCAGTGTGAGACCCCCCGGCGACATGCTGGGTCTCACAGGCTGCACGAGTAAATGATGCCCAAGGACTCATGAGCCAGACCCAACCTACGCCCAGCACCCTGCCTGCCGTCACGGTGGGAGTTTCCGGCCACAAACTCTGACATGACCCTGAGCAGACAGCATCCATTTCTTCAGTGACAAAGATACAACCTGACTTTGTTCTGGGTTGGCCAAAGGAGGCTCCTAGCACTGCTGCGAGTGCTAGGAATAGGTATTCAGTGCCAGTTTTTACCAGTTCCTGAGCTCTCACTAGTTATGTTACCCTCGGCAAATTACTTCCCCTCTCTGGGCCTTGGTTTTTTAATCTGTAAAATGGGGTCATTATAGCATGATTATTTATCATGTTGCTCTGGGGAATCAGTAATTTAACCCCCCCCAAAAAAACAGTGCCAACTCTATGTTATTATTTCGGTGATAGGGATAGAACCCAGAGCCTTGTGTATACTAAGTACTCACTGAGCTGCACCGTCAGCTCAACTTTGTAATACTTTATTTCTGGATCATTGCCTAGCACTCCAAGAAGCCAAGAGCTCTGTTACTTAAGTAGCGATTTATAAATGTGAAGCAGTGGCCTAAATTTTATTCCATGGAATAGCATCTCAACAGAATTTTAACACCAGGAGAAAATGACCAGTGCTCAAATACTTTTGGTACCACCTGGGTTTCTTCAGGTAGGACTCTGCAGAGCCTTTAATATGCCAAGGCAGGCTGGAACCAGTAAGAGGATCCTACTGATACCAGTTCCTATATTTTTAGCAGCTGAACACTCCGATTTTTTTTTTTCTGACGTGAAGACATCATTGGATGCTACATTCTGAGAATTACAGACTTAGTGTCTGCATTCTACATGTGTTTGGGACAGTACTGCTCAGTTCAACTTGGCTGAATTTACCTGCTTTTTACAGAATTAACTCTTTATTAGCTGCATGGAGTTTTGTATGAACACACAGGGGTCAACCAAAGGCCAGCCCAGAGCTTTGTTACAAACTCCAAACACGCATATTCAGCACTATTGCACTGTAAGGGTGAGCAGGGAGGAAGCTGTTGTAACTTTGGTATCAGATAGACCTGGATTCAAAAGCTAATTCTGCTTCTTGTTCATGCATCCCAGCAAATGGCTTCACTTGCCCAAGCCTGGGGCCTCAACCTTGCCGGGTTGCTCTGAAGACCACAGGGGACCCTGCCAGGAAAGCAGCAGGCAGCAGCCAGCGCATTCCTGCTCCTCACACCTGAGCGCCTGTCCCTTTGGCGGGGTGGTGAGGATCGCCTGTGGCTCCTTCTGTAGCGGTTCCTTTGTTCGAAATCACCTTTCAAGCCTCAAGGGCTCTCTGGGGACCTGTGCTGGGGGCTGAGGCACAGGTAGGCAGCTGGGTGCCTCATTCCACAGTCACACTCGCCTGTCTTTAGCCTCCCAGACTGCAGAGCCACCATCTCCCACTGGTCTTCGTTCAGCTCTCAGCCTGACTTTTACTCCTGCGTGAGTGAGCAGTCACAGGAAGTGGGCTTTTAAGTCAGGCTGATCTGACACTGCCCGTGTGACTCTGGCCGTGTCCCTTGATGCCTCAGAGCCACCATTTGATCAACTCTAGAAAAGCTAGTAAGAGATGTCATGTGTTTCTGGAAAGCAGGTATTGAATTGACTTGGGAGCACAGCTGCATGCAGCAGGCCATGCGAAGCACACGGCGGTCACAGGCGTGCAGCTGTCCGGAGCCACAGCAGGCGTCTTCTCTCCCAGGACTCCCGGCCACACTGCAGCCTCAACTCGTGCTACTCCTCCTCACTCTCACGACCCAACCAGGACAGTCCAGGGTACTCGAATGTTCCTTACCTTTCTCATTCATCGGTAGGCCTCTGAACATACTGGTGATCCTGCCGCCTCTTCCGTCCTCCTCTTGGCCTGGGAGACTGTTTCCAGGGCCGCCTTCAACACCACTCCCTCCTGCGGCCTTTCTACCCTGCATGAGGCCCTCTTCCCCTGGCACTGCTAAGGTCCATGTCCCTCTCCCACCAGACTCGGCTCCTCTAGTTATACGACTTCATGGCTGTGTGGCCTCGGGTGAGTGCATTTATCTTTTGCAACCTTAGATTCCTCATTTATAAAAGAGAGGCCATCATCCTTGAAGTCAAGGAAGGCTCAGTTCATGAAAAGCCCTAACACTGTGCCTGGCCCACAGAGCAGGCACTGTAGTCAGTGCCGGTCCACCAGGTCACTCAGTTCTAAGAATCATTATTTTCTGCCAGGACCTCAGCCATGGAAATTGAAAGCATCAAGATACCCCACTTGATACCCCAGAGCCCCAGACAAGCTTCACAGCCAGATGCATGTGCAGGATTCACATTTATTGGTTCAAATACAGTACCTAATATTTGCTAAACATGCATTTCACACTAATTGGTCACATTTCCACAGGTAGTCAATTCACAGAACAGGGCCCATCCCTTGCCAGCAGGCAGGTGTGGGAGGTAGCAGAAGGCCTGAGTAGCCTGCAGAGCCCGCCAACTACCATTTGGTCATGCAGGGTAGATGGAGCCAGGCTGGCAGGCAGCCCTTGGCCGGCCCTTTGGGAACAAGGGCTCAGAGACATCCCATTTACCCGATTCCTCCCCAGGACTGCGGGTGGAGGTGGACGCGGGTGGGTGGCCCAGGGCAGGCTCACAACGCAGGTGCCATGGGAGCCCCCGAGGGTGGTGCGGTGGGCAGCGGTGCTCCCCATGTGTGGAGCTCAAGAGGGAGATGGAGGCCTCTCTGAAGGGGCGCCTTGTCCCTCACTGGGCAGGTGGGGAGGACTACCCAGACACAGCCAGACATTACAATGCAGCCACAAGCCCCTATCGCAGGCCTGGGATGGCAACACAGACAAAAACACCAACATCCCAGGGCAGGCAGGGTTTCTTTCCCGACAGAAACATGTAAACAGCGCGGGAGCTACAGTATTTTTTTCCCACAGGACTCCTCCAAGAGGAATCAACCAGGATGTCCCTCGAGAGGTAGTTTTTCTTTTTTTTTTTTTTTCATGGAAATTTGAGTCAACAACATTATCACCTATAATAAAACATTACAACAAAGAAAACAGTGGTCACCAAAGGGCAAAGAGGACCCTTTGGCTGGCAGGGCTGGCTCCAGGGTTTGGAAGACTAGCCTCTGCCAGGGTCACAGCATTTTTCCTGGGCTTGGAGCAGCTCTGGCCTTCCTCCCAGCTTCCTTTTGAGCCTACGTACAGCTGATTCCTGAGCAAGCCATGACCCACTCAGGGCTGCAAGCCTGGAAGAAGGTGGTCATATAGAGAATGGACTGAGCTGGTAGAGGCAGGGCCACCAGGGCTCATGCTGCAGGACAGTCAGAAGTCTTCAAGTCTCAAGGTAGCCCAGGAAGGCCAAGGAGAAAGCCCAGCTCGCTCCCAGACTCAGTGGGCTCTCTGGGGCTCCTGCCTTTGAAGAAAATAGTCTGGGTCTGGCCCCCAAGCCCAGCAAAGGAGATGTTGCTTCTGGCAGCCAAGAGAGGGGTATCTGGGGACCCTGTAGTTAAATACACATCCCTGAGCTGTGGCCCTAGAAACCCTCACCTCAAGGCTAGCCAGTTTCCAGCACCTGGTGGGATGATTGCCGTTTTTCATCCTGAGACATAAAACATCATTTCACAGAAGCTGGACAGAGATGCTTCCAGCTGAGGAAAAAGGAAGAAGATCAACTGCAGAGGCAAAAGGGAGTGTGTGTGTGTGGGGGGGGGAGTACTCTCATGGATCAAGGTGGGGGAGAAAGAGCAGTGGGGCTTTTGTTTAGGGTTTTTTGGGGTTTTTTTTTTTTTAACTTTCAAAAAAATCAATAAAGAGAAATTTAAAGTTTAATAAAAAGGACTAGTCTGAAGACTGAAATTTCTTAAAACGAAAGCAAACATTTAAAAAGTAACAAGGAAAAACACAGACCAGAGGTCCAGAGCTAAGGATTTGGAACTACTGCTCAACTTCCTGCCCTGCTGGGAAGCTAGGGTCCCTTTACTCTGGCCAGCATTGGTCATGACTTAGATGCTGCCCACACTGATTTGTCTCTCTCCATCTGTCTGTCCCATTCCCCAGGAAATCAAGAACAAACAAATATAGGGAACAGGATCAAGACAGCTAGCCCAGAGGGGCCAGGGTTTTAAAGATCTGGTGACAGTGACAATAGCAGATACTCACTTCCCTGAGAAGTGGGGCAGGGCAGAGGCAGGCTGGTGTGAAGTGGGATTGTTTTCAGTGCCACCATGAAGATCGCTAGGCTCCTCCTGTGCCTGCTCTGGTTCTGGGATCCAGAAAGGAAAGTTCCCACCTGGTTCCCTCTACCCCTGGAGGCTGGCCCGCCTCAATTATGGGCTGCATATCCTCTAAGCTAGGTGGAGTGCTACAGACAGGTTCTGGGGAATTCCTCCAGACTAAGGGCAAGAGCACCACACCATGCAAAGGACTCTACAGTCTACAAAGGGAGCCAGAGAGCATGAATTAGACATAAAGCTCCAGGAATCCAAATTATTGTCTTGGGTCAAGAAAGTGTTCAAAAGTAAAGGAAGGGAAAAGCTTGCATGTTTCAACATAGTGCAAGGAGGTGGGATTCTCCTTTTCCACATAGCTTTCAGGGTCATAATTTTATGGTAGAAAACTCACTCAGAGTGAGTGCTTTTGGTGGCTAGGATCAGAGAGAAGACAGAGGAATGTGAGACAACACATACAACTTTTTTCTTCTTTCACTAGCAAAAAGGCTGCCTGTTAACCAAACATTATGGGTAGAAAGGCAAAAAACAAACAAGCCAAACCTCCCCCTCCAACCTTTCTCTGTGTCCTTCAAACCAAATTCACAAATACATCTAGTGGCTGACCTAATGTCTCCACACTGCTAGCTACACTCCTACCTTCTCCTCATAATACCTGAGTTTGCAATGCAACACATTCACTTTACCCTGTTTAAAAGAAGCCCACGTCATAAAAGGACTGGGTGCAGAAAACATTAAAGACGGTCCACAGGTCAGGCTCCGGCTCGGAACACACAGCCACTTGGCTCAGAGATTCTGCAGGGCTCTCGGCAATGAATGGGCTCTTTGTTCTGTGGAATCTGCTGCAAACATTTGTAAAAATGGATTTGTACAATGGCAACTTGCAGAATCTTTCCCCCCCTCCACAAATTAACAACTTGCTCTGTTTAATACAACATGATTGGAGAGCCATGTTCTTGCCTAATCAGAAAACAACTTCCTTTGACACCCAATGCAATGGGTAAAATGCTTGATTTGAAAAGTAATTTCAAGAAATAATAATTTGATAGGTGGAGGTCTAAGCAAGGAAAGATGCTGCACACAGGACCCGTCTTAGAGAAGGGTTCTCTAATATGTCTCTTCCCCTATTTGAGGAAAGCAGCTCAGAATCTGACCTGTAGCCAAAGAATATGATCTAGTCGGTTAAATAAAAAATTCAGGAAAACAATAAAAATACTGTGAACTTACAAACAGACAGACACACGCGAACACATAAATCATCCCATTGCCATATGAAAAATGTGCTAGTTGGAGCTTTTCCTGAGGAACGTGTTTCTTCTTTCTTTCTTACAACAGCTGGGGAGATGGCACTGGAGAGTAATGCTCTGAGTTTTAGATCCAGCAAGGGACAAACATTACTCCTTTGCTGGTTGGTACCCGTAACATTTCACCAGAAAGAAAAGATTATTAGCGGAACCAGATTACCCAGTATGCACACACTGTGACGGTCACCTGGGTAGGTTCAATACGCTGAGCTGGGGAGAGCAAACAGTCTTTGACCAAACAGCCAGAGGAAGTACTGTGGGCCCCTCAACCCTCCCAAGGATGCACCCATGGCAGTCTGGCTGGAGCACTGGCAGTGGCAGGCGCCCGAGTGTGTGCAGGATTGAATGCTGCATTAAGGCAGAGAAGGGAAAAGCACCTGCAAGAGCGTTAAAACAGACAGGGTATGGCCCTTGCCAAAATGCAGAGGGGCAGGAACACTTCCCAGGACTAGGGGGCAGGTAGTGAAAGAAAAGGGATGCAAGTTGTGTCTGCACAGTCAGCAGATAGGCCCTCAGGAATGTGAGGTAGTTTAAAGACCCCTGCCCTTCCAGGTGCTCTGGCCTCAGCCCTCCAGGCCTTGGCTGGCCAGGCACTGATCTGCAAAAGGGCAGCTGGGCCACGCCAGGCACTCTGTTCCGAGGCCCTGGGAAAACCTGGTCTCACTCTGGAGAGCTAAAGAGAACCTGGAGTAGAATTCAGGAGCAAAATTTCTGGCCAGAAGAGTGACTGGTCCTTCCCACTATTTAAAAAAAGAGACTAGTTTTTAGATTCAGTCTTGTGGGTGGGTGGTGGGGGCAGGGGATTCTAAAGGAGAAAGTTCTTTCAGCAGCCTGGCCTTCGTCTTACTACCCTTTGAAGCAAAGAAATGAAAGGAGAATATATCAGTAGTAGGTATCAGGGTTCAGAACATGGCATTTTGCTCAGTTTTTCAAAGGGCTGAAAGAAGTCAAACTTATAAGGGAGAGGGAAGGCGTCGGAGAAGGGCAGGTCTCAGAAGATTAGGTAGGAAACTAGGTAGCTGTGAGACCCAAGGGAGCTGGTAGGCAAGTCCTAGGGACTGACTTACTGCCAGGTCCTTGCTAGATGAACAGGTGACAGTGGCAGTTAATGGATACAGGTGGTGCAGGGAAAGGAGGAGGGCAGCAGGGCAGGAGAATGAAACCTTTTTGCCGTCAGGACGGACTTGCAGAGAGGATACCTGCTTTGTATCTGGTCACTGGGCCCTACTCTCAACTCCCCTGCTTTCCATTGAGAGGGCCCGATCCTCATCTCCTGTTGCACATGCACTGACCATCTTGCTTAGTGAATCTCCCGCCACCACTTCACCCCTCTGGTGTACTCTTTACTTGACAAGTATATGGCTAGAAAAAGGCAGTTTGCTCTCTGACAGACAAATAGCTAAGTCTGCTGAGAAAAAGTGGAAATAGTAGGGATGGTCACCCCCCCATTTCCATTGAGGTAGTCATCTTTGTCAACATGGAAATAGTCATCTCAGCCCATCCCACCCTCTCCCTCAAAATACAAAGGAACTATCTCTAAACAATGACAACACTGTAACATTAGACATCTTCACATTCTGTAAACTGCAAGGAAATGCATCTGCTGCATTCACACAAAAGCATGTGCATCATGTTGAAGGCCATACATTCAACTCTGTCGTGAAATAAATATATAGAAAAATGAGGTTAAAAAAACAGACAAACAAAAACTCTTCTCATCATGGAGGCAACTGCTCCATGCCTCCACCTTGGTCTCTGGTTCTTTCTTCGAGCCCATCCTGCCTACCCAAGGCTCTTGGTTGCCTGAGGGGCACGGGGAGCAGATCACTCCTTGACCACACTTGTCTTGCAGGAATGCAGCACCACCTTAAAGAGGAGGGGCAGCTGCTCCAGGGGGACATTCACCATCTTTCCTGGGAAAAAGCAGAAGAAGAGGAGTTAGCAGTGGCCACCAGCAGAAAGGTGAGCCTGCCTTCTCTTGGGCTGGCATCTATTCTCCACTCATTTTGGAGTCCTTGGGACAGTCATTCTACTATCCATGAACACCTACCGTGATAGGTGGGTAAATGCATTACCTCTTCTAGTCTCATCACATTCCATGTGACAGATGCTACTTTTTATCCTCGTTTTATAGATGAGGAATCTGAAACTGAAAGATAGCCCTGCCTAGTCCTCTTAGAGCTAAAATACCAGAATTTTATATCATTTTTTTTTCCCTAGTAGAATCTCTAGCATTAAAAACACTGTCCTCGGGTTGGGGATTTAGCTCAGTGGTAGAACACTTGCCTAGCAAGTGCAAGGCCCTGATGAAACCCAGCACCTCTCCCCCCAAAACCAAATAAAAAACACTCTTCTTCAGAATAGTGTAATAAGTTAATAAAAGTGTTGGGGGGAGGGGTCACAGGGGCGAAGAAACTTGTGGAATTCAGGGTTAAAGCAGTTTCATAGGTTTCTCTCCTGAAGGACTCCTCAGGTCATTCACTGTGCTAATATATTTTGTAAATGGCTAAGGCTGTGTTGCTTCTTCCTGACAGTAACTTAGAATCACCTGGGGAACATCTTCAACATACTGATATCCGGGCTCCCCCTCGGCTAATTAAATCAGAGTGTATGGAGGTGCACACTGAATGCTAATTTTTTAAAAAAGTTCCCAGATGATTCAAAGTGCTGCCAGGACCAGTTCACATCTGCTAGACTGCTCTGCAATCCAAGAGGTAGACAAAAAAATTCCCCTGTCAGATTCCAAATTTTTCATTTGAAAATTACACTGTGGAATTTTGCAGGAACCATCCTCGTCTGGAGGTCATATTTCTGAGCTGCCCCTCGGTATACACTGGACAGCTAGAGACAAGAATCTTTACTAAACAAAGTAAAAAAACAACAACAAAAAGCTAAGATTATGTGGTAAAATGGGTCTACTAAATGTCAAGAAGCTCAGAAAGGGTCAAGACCACACACAGAGACACACCCAACACAAAAAATTCCTTTGCAAACACAGGATTTTAAAGATAACACTTTTCCATGATTCCTGAAAGCCTAATCTCATGAGAGGTTTTTTAAAAATTGAGATATAATTCATGTATCATCAAATTCACTTTTTAAAAGTATACAATTCATGAGCTGGGGAAGTAGCTCAGTGGTAGAGTGCCTGCCTAGCATGCTGAGGTCCTGGGTTTCATCTCCAGCGCGCGCGCGCGCGCGCACACACACACACACACACACACTCCCCCCATGAAAGTATACATCTCGGGAGATGAAGTTAATTTGAGATTCTCTCAGTCGGTCTTCCCATCCATAGAATGTTAATATCACCAACCATCAGTCTTGCAGAGATTGTTCTGAGATTAAATAAGGCCACAAAGTACCCTGCATGCCATGGAAGTCTAGGAATTGTGTACTTTTCTTCTCTACAAAGAAAACAAATTGCCCATTACAATAGAACTTCTCTAAGGCAAAGGCAGCATGTTTTTCTGCAGGTGGTGATGGGCCTAGAATTAGTCTCCTGAAAACAGTTTCACAAGCTCAGAGAAGCAAGGAAGGAAGGGAGGCCCAGGACCCAGGATGTTACCTGCAATGTATCGAATCTCAGGTAAGCACATCATGAGATCAGGAAAGCGGTTGGGCTGATGTGTGTATTTATATTCAGTGAAATCCTGGCAAATGTACCAATATCGTTTGTTCAACTGTTCCAGCTGTGAGGCACTGGTCAGACCTCTGATATCTGTGGAAAAAAAAAAAAATCACACAAAAGAATGGGAAGGGCTTCCTAATGTAGAAGAATACATTATTGAGCATGTGCATCTCCCAATGAAAAGCTGTTAAACACAGTCACAATAGGGGATCTTTTGTATTTCTAATATGGAGGAACTAAACTCTGGATAAGAGAAGAGAAATAAGAGAAAAAAATATATGTTTAAGGACAGTTATCAGACCTTAAGGCAAGGCTGTGTCTTTCTCAGTGTCATACCCAGCTCCCAGCACAGGGCACAGCACAAAACAGGAAACAGTGAAGGATTAACATGTGAATGATTGACCTACCTTTTCAAATTTATCTTTCACAATATCTTTGAATATGCCTAATGCTGAAGCCAATCAGAAATCTTGCTGATACCTACACGTTCATGCATGCAAAATACATATACAACACCCAAAACACACACACACACACACACAATCTTTGTGTCTCTCTGCTCTTATATTCTATGTGAGTTGTCCTTCTATTTTTCTGTATAAATCTTTTGCCCCATCTATCTATCTGTACACACACCTTTTATTATTATTATTATTATTATTATTATTATTATTGGTGCTGGGGACTGAACTCAGGGCCTTGTGTTTGCTAGGCAAGCACTCTACCACTGAGCTAAATCCCCAACCTAGATTTTTATATATAGAATATGAATAAAAATATTCTATACATAAATTCTACCCAGGCTTTGAAGCCCAGCTCAAATTTCTCCTCCTCTAAGAAGTCACTATGATCTCCTCCTCTAAAGAGGCACAATGAATGTGTCAACTGCTATCAGAGTGTGTATTGCTCAAGGGACCGGGGGTCTAATTTCTTCTAATGTTGCTAGTGCTCAGCACAGGGCTTGGCTTAGGGGGAGGCATATAGCTACCAGACAAATGCATGAATGGTGCAGAAGCTGGAGGTGATCTGACCAGCACGGATAGAAGACAGGCAAGATAGATGAGAGTCTCTGGCTTGGCAAACCGAGAATAGGATAAAGTGCTTTCAGTGCCACAGACACCAACACTGGGAGTGTTCCACACTGGGAGTACAGCACTCACATGTCACTGTAGAAAAAATACAAATTCTCCTCCATATGCTGGTTACCAGCAGCTACCAAGTGCCACTCTGCAGGCAATGCTCCACATAAATCACACCCAGCACTCTTCTAATTAAAAAACATGCTTGATATGGGTGTGAGTTTTTGTGTGCTGCCACTCTTCTCAAAGGGGCGTCAGAACCACTGCCAGCTTGTCATACAGGCCTTATCTCCAATGGCTTCATCAGTCACTCTGCTCGTCTTCAATGACTGGTAAACTTGGTACATATTTTAAATGACGCATGTACTGTCCTTGATGTCTCTGTTTAAATGCATGAAAACCGACTAAACAAAGCGGATCCTTTTCCTTCCTCTATGAGTTATAGAGACTGTGGCATTTAGGTTTCAAGAAAAAATTGAAAGCATTCTCTGCCCTGTAAAGGGACAGGTGATGATGGTGGGGGTGGGTGTTACAGGCCTTCGAAGATTGGTAGTTACATGGTTTGGGAGGTTCCACAACAGTCCTGAGGGAGGGGTGTGTGTGTGTGTGTGTGTGTGTTTATGGTTATGAAACAGGAGGGCAAGAAAAATATCCCTTCCCCAGCCCACCCCAGACACTCACCTTGATTAAGGAAGTTAATGGCTTTCATGCACGCGTACTCCTCATTGCTGACCTTTAGCTGGTGGAACTTGTGATACAGGTAGATGAGCCGCTCAATTACCTCCATCCCTTCATCACTAAATCTGGGAAACAGACACAGGTTTCACCTGTGGGCTCTGGCATCAGTGGAGCTCAGGAAGGGCAGATAGAGTGCTCCTACAGATCACTTCTTAAGGCATCTACAACAGGAAAGAGGCTGACCTTGGGGAAACAGAATCCACAGGCAGATCCACGCTGTGTTTAGAGCCAGCACAGCTCTCATAGGCTGTTTGTCTTGAGGTCAGGCAGTCAAGTCTGGACTCAATTCTAGCTCTGTTTCACACAGCTATGAAAGGTCATTTGACCCCTCCAAGCTTTGAGGTCTTCCATTGCAAAATAATGTGTGCCCGCTTGGGCTAACGAGAGCTAAAGGAGCGTTGAGATGTAAATGTGGAGAAATATGAGAAGATACTTTGGGAGGGGGTGGTATTGGGTATTGAACTGAGGGCCTTTGCACTGATCTACATCCCCAGTCCTTCTTGTAAAATTTTGAGGCAGGGTCTTGCTAAGTCACGCAGGCCAGGCTTGCACTTGCGTTCTGTCTTCCTCAGCCCCCCAGAGTGCTGGGATTACAGGCATGTGCCACAACACCCTGCTTTAAGATACAGCTTTTGTTGAGATATGGCTGTCATGGTGACTATCTTAGCCTCTGCCACAATACTGAAAAGGCTGCCAGTCATTTTTGTTTAGGTTCACTGTTTCCAGCAGGGCTGAAGTTACACACAATGAAAAATTTTACTGATATCCCTGACCAACCAGGGAAGGAAGGAAACATTAACTGGGTCTCCATGCCCTGCCATTGAGTACCTCTGGTGGTACTTTATGTGCATTATCTCATTTAATTCTCTGAACTCTAGGAGCTGAGTAAGATAATCCCTACCACTGTAAAGATGAGAAACTCAAGTTGAAAGAAGGCAGGGGCCTGGCAGAATTAGAATTTGGAACCTGAGCTAATCCCTTGAGGGCTTGGTTTGTCCACTGTCTAAAGTGGTGTCCTGGCCTGTCCTAGCAGAGAGGACTCAAAAGTGGCCGTGCTCCTTTCTTTGGTTAGAAGTGAGCTCCTTCAGGACAGATTAAGTTTTAGGCAGAGGAGCCCTAGGCTAAAGCCACCCAGCGCCAAATGCTCTGGATAAGCTTTGTACCAGAGATGAGGATACCACCAACCAAAGAGGTAAGTGCTTAGTGGGAAAGCAGGAGTTTATAAATGCTGGGTTCAGGACTGGCCTGAATCATGGCCTAAGGAGAGTTCTACACAAGCCTTAGATATCAGTTTAGTCAAGAAAAAAAGATGCTTAGTTCCATAGCTGCTTTCTGGTGACATGTTCAGATCTAGGCACCACAGCCTTGTGCCAGGTTAGGCAGGTCTTATCTGGGCAGGGCCCAGAACACCTGGAAAGGCACTACAGATTTCTGGACTCTAGTGCTTTCTGTGTTAACTCTGCAGGCTTTGGCTTCCTGAACAAACAGGGCACAGTATTTTCCCTAGGGAAAGCCTCGCTCCATTTGGGGCCAGAGGTGCCTATACTTCTCAAGTACCCAGCGGGGCCACAGTTCTGTGATCCAGAACAGAGCCCTCGGCCACTTGGCATGGAGCCCAGTTTAAACTGGGCTTCTCTCAGTTCAATGATTTAAGCTATGATGGCTGATTCCGTTTCTCTCTGCACCTGACCCAGTGGCTTTTACCTCTTTACTGATACTTTCCCAGAAGAGTTGACAGATGAACTCATATTGAATTATGTGCTGAGGGGTTTGCTACCTGCTGGGAACTTTATTCCACATACATTATATCTCACTGGATATTCTCAATAAATAAAAAAGTACATTACTCATAATCCTCTTTGTTCACATGTGGAAAGGAAGGTTCAGAAAGATTATTTTGCTCCTACTATGTACTTGGGCCCTTTACACACATTCCTACAATTTACCTTCCTTATAACTATAAGATAAGTAATAAAATCTTTATGTTAGGGATGAGGACGCAGATAAAGAGGCGGCCTCCCCAAAGTCACACAGTACTTAAGTGCCAGGGAGCCCAGGTTTGAACCTAGGCTTCCTAATCCCAAGCCTGCAGGTTTTCCCCTGTGCTCCACTATCCACGCCCAATCCTGCCATGGTCTGAACTGCCCAGTGGGACAGGCTTCTGCATGCCGCCATGGGGGCAACCTCAGGGGCTCTGTGTTCCACACTCAGGACCCTGCACGGGTACTGTGTGCCTCCGTGATACTGAGATCTGCAGCAGGAGGAGTGAGGGGAGTAAAGATCACTCCAACATAGTACTTTGCTGGCCACTTATGCTCTTGAGCAGAAAAAGAGGGCTTTAACCCCAATTCCCTTTAGTATCTATGTGGAAACGTGGAATGGGGCTGAGATGAGGTAGGACAAAGGGAGAAGCAGTGTCAGCATCTATCTGGTGGCTGGGCACATAGCAAGCAAAGATAACTGACTGTCCCTCAGTCAGCAACCTCTTTCCCCAACTGCTCACCCTGGCACTGCAGGGCCTGCAGGTGTGTGGCTGTCAGCCAGATCCCACTGGCACTGCCAGACCTGTTCCTGGTTGTGTCTTGAGCTGGGGGACACAAAGGAGCTCTCAAGTGGCTGGCCTATACATCTGTGCCAGATCTTCCCTTTCTCTTGGGGACAGAAAACCCATCTTTTTCAAATTTACTTTAACAGGCAACTATCCTGGACCCCTGGCATTGGTAGGGGCTGGCAGCCAGCCCACCAGCCCCCACTCAGTCTCCACAGCTTGACTGCAAGCTTTCCTCCACACCCACATCCCACCCCTTGATAAACAAAGTTGTTCTCTGTTCCATGGGCTGCTTTCTCCTGCAGCCGTGCCTCCTCCACATCAGCCCACTCCACAGTTCTGATGCCACTGTATTCCCTGTCTGCAAGTTATCAGCACTCAGAGCCATAAAGCTGGACAAACACACCCATTCTTCTTCTAGGTTCCTATCACACAAACATGCTAGGGGCAAGGAAAACATTCCTGCCGGGATCCCCCAGACCACTGGACCATTCAGTCAGCAATTGAAACTGACACTATGTAAGTTATATCCCACAAAGGGGCAAAGAGGCCCAGTTGCCTTTTTCTATTCATCTGAATGCATCTTCTCCAGAGCAGTCAGCTATAGCTGTGGACAGGAACTGCCATCTGGGTCCCCACACAGACTCCTATGGACAGTCAGACTACAGCTCCAGGACCAATTCCACAGTCAAACCTCCAGAGAAGGCTCTGGCAGGGTAAGAGTTTAGTATAGGTAATGGTAGAGAGTCTCGGCTCTAGAGCACAACAGACCCGGGTGACAGTCTGAACTCCATCTCTTTCCAGCTTTAAAGATCCTCTTTTCTAGGATAGGAATAGTGTTAGCTCCAGTCTCATGGGATGGCAGTCAAGACTCAACAAATAATCTATGTGAAGCACTTACAATGGAATCTGGGTGCAATAAATCCTCTATAATTGTTAGTTATTATCAGTAGAATTAGGGCCATCATCACTGCTCCCGTTACTGCAGCAAAGAAGCCAGTATTTACAGATTTAGAGTACAGCTGTTTAGGGTCCAGGCTGGGAAGCCAGGAGGCAACTTTGCAGAGACCTGGCTGAAACAGTGCTCACAAGGCAGAAGTGCCCATTAAAGTCCATCCAGCTCAAGGTATCTCCTCCTGGGAGCGAAGGAGTGTTGATTAGGGCCAGGAGCAGTCACTGGCTGGTGCTACAATCTGCTTTAAATCAAATCCTTCCAGCTTACTGTCTGATAACAGTCTGATTAAGGAATATGGGCACCATAAATTTGATTCAATATTGGAGAAGAGAAAAGGAGGTGGTCATGCATCATCTGGGAAAAGGCTTTTCCTGACAGCAAGCACTCATGCTCGATAGTTGTGCAGAAGTAAAGGCTGCCTGGGGGAGTGGGAGTAACACAGGCACAAGTGGAGTGGCAAAGAGCTGTGGCTAATTACAGGCTCTACACTCTGGGATTCCAGTAGATGGGGAGACCTTCCAGAGATCAACCTTCCTCCAGAGGTCCCACACCTCCCTATGCCATGCCTTCCTGGTTTCACATGCACCTCAGGCTTCCCAGACACCCAAACTGAGCTCAGAGTGGCTCATTTTCCATCATGCTCTTTCCATGCCCATGAGAGGACCCATGCCCATCTGCCCGGCTGGTCAGAAAACCCACCAGTCATCCTCAACTCCTCCCATGCACAGCCATTGCTTAGTTTTGTGCTGTCCTCTCTATTACAACATCATTGCTGCCTGCTCCAGGCCTGGTCTTCTTTTAGTTGGCTATGAACAGCCTCGTACTCAGCTATAGTGCTCTAGTCTTATCCATCCGACCCACCCTGAGCTTTACAGTCATAAAAATCATTCTAATTATGTGACTCTTCTACACAAAAACTTCCTACAACATAAACTAATACCATTTACACCATCAAATCCAAATTCTTTAGACTGGCATTTGAGCCCTTTTCTGAACCGTTTTGACTATACCCTTTTCTCCAGTCACTTCTCTGCTTTTCCCATACATGCTGTCTTTATATCCTCATCTGCAGGGTTACTTTTGGATCTCTGCACATAGCATTCACCTAGGACTAACTTCTAGGACTTCTGTGTTACTCCCCTGCCTTCCTTCGGTTATCTAAAATGTACTCAGAGAGTCCCCACTTCCAGGGCACCTCTGATGTCTGTTCCTGTAGGAAGTCTTCCCTAATTCTGTAAGCAGAGGCCCTCACTCTCTAGTCTGCTTGTGTGGTCCTTCACACATCCCTCAATCTCCAATAATAGGACCCTGCATTGTAGACTGGATCTGCTTCTATTTGCCTCCTAACCAAGAATATGGACTCTCAGAGTCAGAAACTATGTTTATATCACCTGCAATTCCAGCCCCCTCCCCCAAATGCACAACTGATGATCAGTAAACAGCCATGGATCAGAACTAATATATCAAAGTTCAAGTCTTCTTTCTCCATTGATGGGTTCCGCAGCACAGTGAGAGTCTTAACAACAAATCCTTTTTAAAATCCTCAGAACACACTTGGAGTTCCGCAGAAGCATGTGTTCTAGGGTCAGCACTGTTTGATAAAACTTTCTGTGATAATGGAAAAAAAGCCTTGTATTTGCTCGATCTAGTGTGGCAGCCACTAGCCACACGTGGCTACTGAGCACCCGAAATGTGGCTAATGCGAATGAGGAAATGGATTTTTAATTTTAGTTAGTAAGTTTGAGGAGCCACATGAAGCTAGTGGCTACTATACTGGACAGTGTGGCTTTACAGCCTCCTTTATAAGGAGATTACCTAGGAAGTAAAGGTTTCCTAATTCAGCTGCCAGTGGCCCTGCCTCCGCTGACTCTGTAGGCAGCCCCAGGCAAAGCAGGGGGCAGCTTGCAAACTCTTGACACTATCAGACCAGGCAGACTGCTATCCAAACACCTCCTCAGCCCAGAGTTACGGAACTGGAGACAGGACTTTGATGGAAACAATGAATTAGGGGTTAGGTTATCTGCAAAATTAGAGAGCTCTGTTTCCAGGACAAAGAGTCAGTTGAGTTCAAAACTCTGTCACTCATAGATTACCATGAAGCCAGTAAGCACCATTAATAAGGAAACATTAGAAAACAAGGAGAGAGGGTCAGCACCTGGACTCCTCCTCCCCTCAGCTGTGCAAAGGGCCCTGGAAGGTCTCTGAGCTTTGCTTCCAGCTCGAGCCATGGCCTTGTTTTTATGCCATGACTCACTGCGGGGGAAGGGGATGTACTCAGTCCTGTGAGGGGAAGTACCAGGGCTGGTCCTCTACTTTCTCCAGCTTTCGTCCATTTGTATCTTTTCTTTCTTCCTTCCTTCTGGGTGCCTTGCAATTCCAAGACTTCCATTATTTTTAAAATGTCCAATAAAGGTGGTTTGTTGAAAATGTTTATTTAAATGTGAATTAAGCTTGTAAGACACTTCATATGAATAATTTAATAGGCCAGAAAAGTTGTCTCAACAGATCATCTGTCTTGATTTTTGGGGGGTCAGAAAATGGTCACCATGTGCCCCAGGTCTCCAAAGCAAGTGACTGAAAAAGTGCTGGGAGAGGCCATGGCCGCCACAGGGAGGAAGCAAGTCAGCTCGTTTTAGACAGGGAGGTAAGAAGGATGCTGCTCACTGGGATGAAACTTTATGTCAGAAAATGGCCAAGAGAACCACTCAGCCTCCTAGTTTCATGCTCTTAACATCTTGCCACATCTCAGATGCCATGGGAGGGCCTAATCTTTGCAGTCAGGCTCAAACCTAGGCTTGGGATTCAAACCCAAGATGTGGGCTGGGCTTTCTGAATTCCAATTTTCCTACACACAAAGTAGGCACAAAGACCTGTCACACTGGACATCACGAAAAGGAAATAAGACAACACAAAATATCTAGGCTGGTCCTTGACATATGATAGTACCATAAGGACTCCTGGGTCTCTTTCTTGGATTATAAACTATAGTTCAGAGCCTCTCTCTTGTAGGCAGAATTTGGCTATTTGTTTCTTCCACATACACTGTCCTATCTCACTAATCTAGATGTAATAAAAATAACAGCTTAGCACTCAGTGTTAAGTCTGACTGTACAATGTTTAGTCCTCACAACCACTTCTGGCAAAGGTGCTGTCATTACTCTGTCACAGAGCTGCCCGGCAGCACAGCAAGGACCCAAGCTCAGGGGCGTGTGGTCTGACACCCGCCCTCTGGAGGACAGGCATGCAGGCTGAGAACAGTCCAGCCGCTTGGGATCCCTCCCCAGTCAGCAGCCTCACCTGTGCAGCTCTTCATCTGATGGTGAGTACTTGGCGGTGACGTCAGCCAGTTCCCCAAAGATCTGCTTGCTGTAAACCGTGAGGGACGACAGCAAGATCAACTCCTGCCACGTAGAGCTCAAGAGGCACGTGTAATCCTTGATTGAGAGCTCGCAGAAGAAAGGCAGCTTCTTGATCCAGGCAATCTGCCGGAAGAGCAGCTCATCGGCCAGGCGGCAAAGCAGGGCAAACAGCTCTGCCTGTGTCACAGCATATCTAGGGGAGCAGAAAGTCATTGCCATCAGTTGGATGGTGAGGACAGAAACACAAGGAGGCACTCTGAAGGGCACAGAATGTCCCTGACAGTGAGATCCTTCCCCCTTGATCATGGATCTCCAGTTTGATTCACCTCAGTATTTATTTATTTATTTATTTATTTATATTTTATGGTACTAAAGGAGTGAACCCAGTACTGCACTGAGGTACATCCCTAGTCCATTTTCTTTTCTATCTTTTTTTGGCGTTGGGAGTCAAACCCAGGGCCTTGGCATGCTAGGCAAGCACTTTACCACTGAGCTACAGCCCCAATCCCTCCCTTTTTCTTCACTGTTTATTTTGAATCAGGGTCTCCCTAAGTTGCCCAGGCTGGCTTTAAACCTGAGATCCTCCTGCATCAGCCTCCCAGAGTGCTGGGGTTTCACACATGCGCCACCACACCCACCTTCAACCCAGTTTTCTTATTAGACTGAGGCCAGGAGCAAACTGAGGGAGGGAGGGGTGGGTTTGGTGAGTGAAGGATGCTGAGGGAAGAGGAGCCTTAGAAATTTGTGCAATTGTCAGGAAAAATGACTTTGATGTTGGTGTTCTCTAATGTTCCATCTCTTAGAGAAAATTCCAAGTCACTCCTACTCTAGTTTTGGCCATGAGAACTCCAGGGGGTGAATCTGGTGCCCACCCAATACAGGGACCAGCACAAGAAATGAGCCATCAGGCCAGACAGTTGAAGGAACAGGATGAGTTCAGCAGCTTTTCCTGTTCTCGTGCACCCCCTGGTGGTGAGTTCAGGAACCAGAATTGCTCAGCTCTCCCCTAGGCTTACAGCTGGATAGATGCAGCACAACATTTCTCAACTCTGGCCTGAGGGGGGCCTCTGAGGCCACAGACTCAGTGCCCCAGCTTTCTTCTTTCCAAGGTTCCTTGGCATCTTCTTACACCTCTGCATCCAGATATGCAAAGGCTCTGTGTGCCCTCTTGTGGGTGATATCTGAGTCTCCTCTTCTGAAACTGAAGATCAGCTTAGGAAATCTCAGGATACCCTCTGGGAGCTCTAAAATTGATAAAAGCTGATGCACTGTGCTTTAGGCTCAAGGGTGCAGTAATGAGAGGGCCTGACAGCTGAACTGTAACCTGCTCATGCAGAGCTGACTGCACATTCACAGTAGTTCTTCTACCCACTCAAGCCTGCACCAGGCTACCTATGAGTATGTTGGCTAGAGGTGTACACAGACGCATCAGTTAGAGCCCTCAACACCTTGTTAAGGAGCCTAGATTGGTGTATGAGTATCTCCAGGATTATAGTTCGTCTCTAGCACAGACTTTCTCAGACCCATCCCAGGACCTGGCTTACCTAGACCCACGCAGAAACAAAGGTCCTTCAACCCCAATTCCACAGGGAATGAAAAGTAATCCCAACTCTGCGAGAAGACAATTAAGGAAAGAATGAGGGACCACTGACTTCACAGATGAGCATGGATTTGTCACCTGATGCTTGAGTCATCACTCATTATCTCCTCTCTTTCCAAAGCCTGGGTAGACCAGCCAGGGATGTAGATGGGTACAGGTAAAGAGGCCAAGCAGGGCAGAGCTCACTCACCCATCTTCGATCAACATGGGTGTGCCCAGTGGCTCCAGGTCCTCAGCTGACACCAGTTGGTGAATCAGACTGTATGACTGGGGATCCAGGCTCCGAGCTTGTGGGGGCAGAAGTGGTGAATGGCCAGAATAGCTAAAAAGGTGCGGTATGTATTGATAATGTGGAGGCACAGACATCCCCATGTACTGCTCCCTGAAGGTCATGAATCCATTTAGTTCCACAGACCTACTGGAGAGAAAAATCTCATGTCAAGCAAAGCCGTAGCAGGTCTAGTGCCAACTCACAGGAAATGATCCACTAGGTAGCTTAAGTGTTTTTTGGCCATAAAGTCAGTGTCTCATCAAGCCAGGGAACATAATCGGTGGTTACATGCTCATCCCCCCTACGAGATGCCCATCCATGAGACAAGGACTCTGTGTGGGTGGCATGAATGTGGGGCTCACCACTGGACACTCAGTGCCTGGCAGAGTAGATAATGAATAAATATTGGTTGGGTGAATTCTTTGTACAGATATCACATCTGAAGAGTTTCTGATGGACACTCATAAACCATGATGACAAAAAGTGGGCGTTTGTATTATTTTACTGGCACAAAAACAAAGACACAGACAAGCTAAGTGTCTTGCCAGGTCACATATCAAATGTAGCACCTAGGAAGGAATGTGGCATACAGCCACATATAATCCCCTATCCAAAGGACAGAACAAACTAAGCAATAGCTGAATGGAATAAAAGCTGTACTTAAATATAAAAGGAAGCAAATTTTTACCTGCCTCCCCATTCTTAGAGAAATTTAACCACTCTGGCAATGAATTTTTTTAAAAATTCTATAGTTTTTACCTAGATATATTCCCATAACTAAGTTTTGCAAACTGCAGCCTATCAGCCAAGTTGAGCCTACAGCCCACGGATGGTGAACCTTTTAGAGCTTTCAAATGATACAAAGAGCCTGCTGTGGCACGCGTGCCAGAGGTTCATTCCCACTCTATAACCTGTTTTGGTGAATGAAGTTTTACTGAAGCATAGCTACACTCATTGGTTTACACGTTGTTTGTGGCTGCTCAAAGTCTGTCAATCCTTGCTCTATAAAAATGGTTTCTGAGACGGAGCCCTTCCCTGGTAGTTAAGGGTCCTACTTTACACCTGACAACTATCTTAAGATAGCAAGTTTGTCGCACAGTTTCTTTTATATGAGAAACCCAAAATATAAAGTAAGTTAAAAAGCAAAATAGCCAAGCATGGTGGTGCACATCTATAACCCCAGCACTCGAGAGGCTGGGGCAGGAGGATCATGATGAGTTTGAGGCCAACCTGGGCTACACGGTGAATTCAAGGCCAGCCTGAAGTACGATTACATGGTGAGACCCTGTCTCAAAAAAAAAAAAAAAAAAAAAAAACAAAAAAAAAAACAAAAAAAAAAAAAAAAAAAAAAAAAAAAAAAAAAAAAAAAAAAAAAAAAAAAAAAAAAAAAAAAAAAAAAAAAAAAAAAAAAAAAAAAAAAAAAAAAACAAAAAAAAAAAAAACCAAAAAATCAAAACGACAACATCAAGAACAACAACAAAAAAAAGCAGAATAACGGATAGGTAATAGGAAACAAAGAAACGAATTTTTTTGTAAATGGGAAGGGGACCAAGAGATGGAGGGAACGGGAAGGGCAGGGAAAGGGATGTAAAAAGAATTAAGATGTGTTATACACATGTACCAACTCTCCAAGGTGAATGTAATCATTATATACTACAAACATGTACTAATAAAAACAAAAATCTTAAAAAAAATACCATGCTTGAATCAAGAGTCTTTAAATTTGCATACCCTTATAGAACAGCAAATTTGACTGGCTTCAAAAACTCATTGTTTCTTAAAATTCATAAATTGAAAAACACTGGTTCTTGCAAGGCAGAAAAATTCTAACTTAATTTACCATTATTAGTGTGGTGTTTTATTTTGTTTTGTTTTGTAGTATTGCATTGAACCTAGGGACGCTCTACCACTGACCTACATTACTAGTTCCTTTTATTTTGCTAAATCACCCAGGTTGCTAAATCACCCAGGTTGGTCTTGAACTTGCAATCCTCCTGCCTCAGCCTCCTGAATAGCTGGGATTACAGGCATGCACCACTGTGCCCAGTTGTGTGGTTTGTTCTATTTCAGTGATATAATAAATGAGAGATTCAGTCCCCACATTCATAAATAAATAAGGGAAAAGTGCTATATTTCAAGCATTTTTCCGCCTGATGAAGGCTGTATGTGCATGCATAGAAATGATCATACTTCATCAGTCTGCAGAAGAGACTGTTGACATTTTGAGGTCTTAGCATAAAATGGGCTGGGAAATGTGGCTTTGCATCATTCTGGCTGTATCCCAAGGGGCTGAGGGAGTAAGAACACAATGGTCAGCACACATGACAGGAACTCAGTAGGGGTTCCCTGTGGGTCTACTCTTTGCATGGTCCCTAGACAAAGAAACCGGGTTTGCCTTAAAGCTCACCTGGAGGACAGTGTGGAGCCTGGTGAGGGTTGGTTGCTCTCTGAGGCCCTGTTCCCAGGGGAACTATGGTCGCTATCACCATGGTTGCTCCAATGATTGGCTTCTTCCTCAAACTCCTGCCCAGACATAATCCTTTCAATCTCCTCTTCTGATATCTTTGGCAAGAAATTAGTACATGTTAGATTGGGTGCTCAAGACACCCTCTTTCCTTCTCCAATCTCACGGGATTCCCAGTACTCTCTAGAAAGATTCCCTCTTCTACACCCTGTACTCCAGGTCTCTTACTGAGCTTAGGAGAGTTTGGATGCTTGCTTGCCAGCACCACGGTCCGTCGCGGCCCTCTCCTTGCCCATTTATCCCACTCTCATGCCACAGGTCTGTATGGTCCTCAATACTCCTATTTGTCCTTGAGTCTACTCTTTCTTAACCCTGAAATATTTTTCCTCCATGACAATCTCCTATTTGCCCTCTAAGACCTAATTCAAATGTCATCTATATGAAACTTTCCACTGCTACTTAGAATTTTAGATCCTTCTTCTATCCACTCATAATTCTTTGCATTCTGCAAGAGGCAGAACAGTACAGTGGCTGAGTGTATAAATTCTGGAGCCAGAGCACCTTTGTTCAAATCTACTGCTAGTTGCACAATACTAGGCAAGTCATCGAACTACTGAACCTAAATTCTTTCATCTGTATGGCAGAAAGAATAATTCTCTATCTCATAGTTAATCTTGTGAGGAGCATTAAATTAGTTAATACATATCAAATACTTACAAAACGACCTGGCACACAGAAAAATATGGAAGGGCTGATAATGACATCATCATCACTATTGGGTTTTTTTGAGATAGGGTCTTGCTATATGTCTTGAACTCCTGGGTTCATCAGATCCCCCTGCCACAGCCTCCCAAGCAGCTGGGACTACAGGTGTTTGCTACCACACTAGCACTGTTATTTTAATGGATTTATGGCAAGGTATCATAAAAATATCCTCTACAAGACCAAAGGCCTTGACAGGATCTAAAAAACAGGAAGTATTTAGTAAATGTGTGTTGAATAAACAAATGTTCATTTATTAGACACCAGCCATGTACCATCACATGATTTTCTCTAAGTAGGAAGGACATTCCTAAGCCTATGTCAATGAACTAATGAGTCATACTGTGTGTGTACCCATGTCTGGGCAGCAGTTTGAGGAAGGAGCCAAAGTATGCAAGTACTCAGTCCAGTGCTCTAACTGCTACCATACAGTGAATAAACTCCATAAAGTCTCTCATCTAGAGCTGAGGCCTAACAGGCTACACTCAACATGTAGAAAGAGAGGGCCCAGATGAATTTTTATGCATTGTTCCTAGAGAGCCTGCACAATTCTTTGCTCCAGCAGCCTCCAAGGGAAGCTAGGCTGCCTAGGTCACGAACACAGGGGCATTCCGAGCTGGAAGCCAGCTAATACACAGGATTTGGCAGGCTTACAACAAACACTTAACTGGTGCACAAACTAAGTGGCTGGTCTTAAATGGTTTAGATTACATATTAAATTGGGATTGTTTCTTAACATTCAGTCATGTGTACCTTAAAAAAAAAAAAAGCAAAAGAAAAACTTTTCTCTGTTTCACTCTTCACAAACCATTTCTCCTGCTAGAATGATTTTTATAAAATGCAAATCTGAGTGAGGCTCTTCCCCTACTTAGAGTCCTTTAATGGTTACCTCTTGGTCTACAACAAAAACTCTTAAGGCACAGTACTTGTACCTTCATGTGCTGAGGGATTCAGTTGATAGGTCATAAATAGATCCAATTCTCTGTCTTCACAAAGTTCTGTTGGTAGATAAGAACAAGTGGTGTGGGCTGGCCCCACAGAGACTTGACTTAGCCAGGCACGGTGATGCATGCCTTTAATCCCAGCTACTCGGGAAGATGAGGCAGGAAGATATGAAGTTCAAGGCCAGACTGGCATCTTAGAGAGACTGTCTCACAAAAAGCAAAATGAAACAAAACAAAAACCTTAGGGAGGTAGCTCAGTAGTATAGCACTTGCCTAGCATGTGCAAGGCCCTGGGTTCAATCCCCAGTACTGTTAAAATTATAAATAGTCAAAGATAGTTGAAGGCCACTCTTTAGAGAACTGATTCCAAATTCAAGGAATCTGTTTTGTCTCTGTCACTCCACTACACGTGCCAAATGCTCCAGCCTTACTGAACAAACTCATCGCTTCTCGTCATCTGGTTAAAGATTCATCTTTGGGTCTCTATAGCATAATCTGTCTAGCATGAATAAAAGATGCACAGCTTCACCACTTCCCAACACAGCTAATTGTGCCTCCTCCTTCAATACTCAGTTCAAATACCACCTTCTGAAGGAAGCCCCTTGCTCTGTCCTCCTGGGGCAACCTCTGTTACTCTCAATAGGGTCACTATATTATGATGCCTGTTTACATATCTATTTCCACCACTGGATAGAAGCCACAGTATAGAGCCTGGTAGAGTAGGAGCTTAGTAAATATTTGTGAGGTTGAGTCGGGTATTATTATTCCTACTCTACAAATAATGTAATGAACATTCTGCTGACATATCCTTAGAAGAAACAAACAACAAAGTAGTCTTGTTGATTTCTGCCAGATGAAATTCTCTACAATTCTAAGTGAAGGACAAATCACACACACACACACACACCCACCACCACCACCACCACCACCGCCACCACCACCACTGGTTCAGAGCCAGAACTGGGCTCGCTGCCTGTGAAATAGGAAGGACTGAGGGCTCACAAGAAAAGCTTCAATTATTTACTTATACGTTTGAGATTTTCAGAACACTTTCACATTCAGATTCTAAGAGCAGCTTTCCAGGAAGAAAAACAAAGATGGTTTTGACAGCAAGAGATGAAAAACGGTCGAGGTGAGCAGGCCCAGGAGCATCTGGGGCCCTGGGCTTCCTGGATGGACCAAGATCTCACCTGGACTGGCCCAATGCTCTTATTCCGGCCTCCAGGCATGCCATCTTCTCTGATAGCTGGAAGAAAACATAACAGTCAGAAGCAAACTCAGAAGTCTAAGCACAAAAAGAGAATTTATTTGGCTCAAAGTCTTCTGTAGTAATTGGGGAAGCAAAGATTAAAACCCAAGTTTTTCTGGACCCAAAGCATACACTCTTTCAATTACTACAGGCTACCTCATCAGCAGCTGGTACTCTGAGGCCTCCAAGGCCCCAGGTACGTACAACACAAACAGAATATATGCAATATGCTCAACAAAGGCAACAGCAACTTTGCAAGAGTCTTTGTATCCCCATCTGCAAAAGAGGAAGAAGTCTGTTTTACAAGCCTGCTGTGAATGTGCAATGAGACGCATACATGGCTTATATTAAACTAGACATACCCTGGCTGTTATCTGGTAGCACCGTTTCAATCTAATTTCAAGTTTAAAAAAGACTTAAAATCTCTTCTCTGCTGTTTTAGGGTCAATGACAATCTTCAGATACTTCCAATTCCAATACTGACATCTCCTGTCTTTGCCCCAGCTCCCAACTACAAAACAAAGACCCATCAAAGGCAGATACAACATGAAACTTATTTTAGCTGATACCTCTCTCACTGTCCTAGAGGTGAGGAAGAAACTCAACATGCTTCACTTTTTCTTTTAAGAACTAAAAACCTTAGCCAGGCATGGTGGTGCATACCTGTAATCCCACCACTGGGGAGGCTGAGGCAGGAGGATCACTGTGAGTTTGAGCCTGGCCTGGGCTACAAAGTGAGCTCAAGACCAACCTGGAATACAAAGCAACACCTGATCTGATCTAAACTAAACTAAACAAAACAACCCTAAAACAACCCCCCAAAACAAACAAATGGACAAACAACAAAAAAATTCCTATCAAAAATCTTAAAGTTTCCATCTTACCAGCTTCTTGTTTTAAAATTTAAAAGCTCATATTCTCCTTCAACCCTACATGGAATAAGAAAACTAGCATATGATGGACATGTACCATGTGTTGGGTACTATTATCCTGGGTAAAAACTCATGAGGAAAGTATTAGTATCGTTGCCACTGAACACCCCAACCTATGGCTCAGAGAAATAAAGTATTTTGCTTAAGGAGACAAAAACTAAGCATAAGAATCAGGGTTGGAACTCAGGTTATAAAACTCCAAAACCAGCCTTCATTCCCTTGCCCAAATTTTCTACACTGTGTATGTGTCCTATTGGAGAAACATTTGAAATATTAGTTGGTACATATATAAACTCTTAATTATATATTTACGCTAATGTGCATTACAAAGACTAATTTTTAACTCCACTGAGGTGATAAATTCCCTTTGAAAATTGTATTTTGTGTTTAAAGAGTTGACTTAAAGAAAAATAAAGAAAAATATAACGCAAATGACAGTACTGGTTTAATCAGAGATGATAAAATCTGTCAGGATGGCATGAAACTACCTGAAGAGTAGGGAAAAATTACACTGTGTCATGGTGCCTCTGCCAAAACAAACACCTGCATCTTATCTTAAAGCTTAGAGTGTACTTGTGTATAGGTTATTTCATTCAATCCCTTTAATAACCTCAAAAGGTGTACATTATTACTTATCATGTGCATTTCAGACATGAGGAAACAGCTCAGTGGGGGACAGCCGTGCTCAAGCTTACTCAGGGAAGAACTGACTGCATGGAGATTTCCACCTTACTGTGCCAAGCCTCCTTCCAGCAGTGAGCTGATCAACACGAGCGAATGGCTTCTCCGTGCAGCATTCCAGGAGTGGTTCTGCCGTATCTTATCCAAGCTAAGAGAAGGCACTTGCTCTGGCTCTTTAATCTGCTCAGAAGCAGCCAAATACATTTTCTGCCCTGCCACTCATGCACCTATCATTCTTCATCTGCTTGGTCCTGGGCAGACAACCAAACCCAGAAACCAAAAGTATGAGTAAGACGCAAAGCTAACTACCTCAAGGCCCTGCTTAAAAACTCTCTCTCTCTCTCTCTGGCCCAGGGTCTAAGTGCAAGCTCCTTAGCTTGGTGTTCAAAACCATCTCTGATCCGCTTCCTGTGAGATTCTCCACCTTCATATACTGCCATAAATGCCGCACCGTATCTACAGAAAACTAAGTGTTAGTCCTTGAACATGCTGTGCATATGTTATTTCTACTCAGAAGGAAATTTTACAGTGGAAAAATCTGGTAGCGTCACCCCACCCAAGTGATGTCACCTTAACCAAGTGACTCAAGTTAATATTACCAATAATGGGAAAAACTTACAAGATAAGATGTACTAAGAAGGGTGCCCAAAATGTACAACCTGAATCTAATTGTGAGGAAATTGACAAATCCAAATTGAGGACTATTTCACAAAATAATCTATTTGCTTCAACATCAACAATGAGGACCATTTCAGATTAAAGGAGACTAAAAAGACATAAGAACTAAATATACTGTGTAATTCTCCACTGGCTCCCTAAATCAGGAAAGATACAATTGCTAGAAAGGACATTGGGATAACTGGTGAAAGATGAATTTAGCTCTCTGTATGTACTTGTGTCCTGCTCATTGTACCATATGAGGGGTAAATAATGCTGGTGTTTTGCTGGTGACATTAACCTTGATCACTTGGCTAAAGCAAACAGAATTTTCTATGAAAAATACTTTTCCCTTTGTAAATACTACACATTCTTGGGTTGTGCAGCTATTCTATTTTTGTTTAAACAAATGCTCACTTCTGTTGGCATCTATCAATGATCTTGCTTGCAGCAGTTAAGTACTGGGGTATCCCAACAGTGATTTTCTACAGTATTTCCCTCATGTCTCCTACACTTACTATTTTTTAAATCCAGATTTGCTTTTTTTTTGGAGATAGGGTCTTGCTATGTAGTCTAGGCTGGCCTCAATTTCTCAATTATTCTCCTGTCACAGCCTCCCAAGTGCTGAGATTACAGGTGTGCACCAATGCACCCAACTTTTTAATCCAGATTTTTTATTAATACATGTTTGCAGTACATAAAGATTATGTTCCTTGGGAGCAGTTGGTACATGTTCATAACACATCTTAACTCTTTTTTTTTTTTTTTTTTTTGGTTGGGTGCTGGGGATCGAACTCAGGGCCTTGCACTTGCTAGGCAAGCACTCTACCGCTGAGCTAAATCCCCAATCCCTTAGTTCTTTTTTATCCCCTTCCCCTCCCTTCTCTCATCCCTCCCTCCATTTCTTGGTCTCCTTCTCTTTTATAAAAGTTCTATCTCTTATTGTAACTAAAGCCTTTTCTAAGGAAGAATTATCTTGCTGTCCAACTTTGGCCACCGAAAATTCTTCCAAGGTTGGGTTCTGTGCCCTTTCAATATGCACCCTTTTAAAAACTAATTAGCAGCACTGTGGATTGAATTCAGGGCTTTGTGCATGCTAAGTAAGCCCTTTACCACTGAGCATACCCAGCCCCCCTTCTTTAATTTTGAGACAGGGTCTTACTAAGTTGCCCAGCCTAGTCTTGAACTTGTGGTCTTCCTGCCTCAGCCTCTTGAGAAACTGGGATTACAGGTGTGCATCAATCACCATGCTGGCTCCCAGCCTCATTTACTTTCTCTGATCCAATCCTAGAATCCACTGGTTCTCTGAGGAGTCAAGATTCCTTTAATTGATACTTAAAAGCCAAGATATGGGTGCTAGGTGGGCTCACTGCTGCTGGGCTATCATCGCTTCTAGCTCCTTACAGTGGCTGGACTTGGAAATACATATACATGTACTCACTCACATACCCCCACACATCTCTATCTTCTGTCTACATACCTAAACATGAGACCACACTGACACTACTGACTCCAGATCAGCATGTGAGGTTTCATTCTGGCCTTCCTCTTTCCTAATGTATAACTTCTTTCTCTGAGGTGTAAAACCTGACTCTCATTATTTACAATGTATTTACCCACTTGTTCAACCACACTATGCATTTAAAGTAGGGACAGAATTTACAACACGTAACCTTGAGAGAAACAAATTTTACAAACTAGAGTGGTTTGTTTATACACAAGTCTTTTTGTCTTTACCCTTACAATATGCAGTCAAAACACCACTTCCCAAGGTCAGCCCCTTTCTTCCCTAGCCCCTTTAGTGTGGTTATGTGACTCACTGTAACACCAGTTACAGTCAAGTGTCATAGCATGCATTCCATCTCTCTGTCCCCTGCCCTCTTCCTACCATACCCTGGTTGATTAAAAAAGGGATTTTACATGCAGTAAAATTCACTGTTTTGTGGTGTATATATAGTACTATGGATTTTGGGAAATGCACAGAATTATGTGTTGGCCGCTACAATTCCATACAGAATATTTCTCATCGCCCCCCAATATTCCCATGGCAACTGTAATTTTAATCATGCTTTTCTAGCACCAAACAGAAGGTGGCAGGGTTTCTCTCTCAAGGCACCCTTCACCAGGGAGTCAGTCTGCCTTCTCTGACGCAGACAAATACATCTTTGCCCCTTAGACCCAATGTGTCATCTTCTGACTATCGTTAGAGGAGATAGAAGGTTAAGTTTCTTCTTCCTTAAAACAAGTGAGTTTGGCTGGAAGACTCAAAATCTCACACTTCAACTGAATATGCAGGCAGATTCCTCAGAAAAAGCAGTCAAGAAGCCATCCCACAACTATGCTTCGAACAAAATACTCAGTGAGGGCAACAGAGGGAGATGACAACAGTAGAGGACAAAATGAAATTGGGGTGAGGGTAGAAAGACAACCACAGACTCTCTTTTGAAGGCAGTGCTGGTTTCGTTTTGGAGGCTAGGAAAGATTTCTGTAGGAGGAAAGTGATAGTGGGAAGGGAAAAGCTCCCAGGTAGAGCAAGGAACCCAAGCACAGGCAGAACGGTTAATGCAGCCTTGAGGCACTGTTCTGGCAGTTAGAAAGGAGCAGAAGACAAACTTGGCAACACCTCAAATGCCCTGCTACAGCATTTGTTTAATGTCCGGTAAACACAAGGCACTCTGACGCAAATAGCTGTGCCACATGGCAGACATGTGGAGCAGTACAAGCTCTGCTTGATTACTAAAAATTATAATTTTAAAAATATTAATTGTCATCATAACTACCCCTAAGATAACTACCAGTAAGTGATTTTATCTCCCCAAGCTGCATTTGTAAGCTGAGAATAACAGTCAACAATAGGTTTATTGTGTGTATTCAATGGTATAATGTATGGAAAGCACGTAAGAGTTTCTGGTACGTGTAAGTGCACAATAAATATTAGTATTACAAAAAAATCACAAACCACTTACATTTATCTAAATGCCCTCTATACTTCTTATCTTCCTCATAATGGGCAAAATCTTCTCTTTTTTTTTTAAAGTAATGGGCAAGTTTAAAAAAGATCCTTTTCATCCCTCGCACAGTAAAATCAGTCGAAAGTACTCAAGAAGCCTACATTCCATCAATGCTACAAACCCAGTTTGAATAGTTCACAAATCTGACTAACTCCCCAGTCTTGCATGCTGGTGCTATGAACCCCCAATACTTTGCTGCATATTTTACGCACATTATCATTTTCAGCCTCTGAGAGAACTCTGAAAAGTAAATAATATCAAATTCTTTTAAGGTAAGATCATTGAGTATCAGGGGCATAAAACAAACTTCCCAAGGCCACAGAGCAGTCTCCTTGCCTCTAGAGCCTCTATTCTTTCTACTGAATGATACTGCTCTACTCTCCACTCTCCAACGGAACACACCTCAGGTTCTGGCATGGGCGACTCTCTCTTCCGTAACTAAGCTCTCTCTGTGGGGAGATTCTAGCTCTATGCTAGCAACTCTATGAACTTCTATTTGCAGGCAAGACTTTTCACCCCAGTTCCAATTCTATACATTCAACTTCCTGGTGGCAATCTCTGTCTGGAGGCTTCTCAACTCAGCACTGCCAAGGTCAACCTTGTGCCTTCACTTGCTCTTCAGCCTTTTCCCCCTGCTGGCCATTACTTTTAACTCAAACCTTCAACTGCAACTTCTGGTGCTGCCCAAAACTCAGGGTGGTACCAATCTAATCAGGTGAGCTTCTTTCACACCTCCTGTCTGTGCCATTCTGTTCTTTCCTCTCCTTCAGGTCCTCTACACCGTCCTTCCAGGTTCTTCTAAAAACATCCAAGGTGGCTTTTCTGCTTCCCCTAAACCAATCCACCCTTCAAAGCTGCTCTCCATATTTATCTTACTACAACATCAGTTTATTTCTGTCAGCTCAGGCTAATGGCTCTCAGAAAGTTCCCCAGATACCTGCGTACCTATGTTTACTACAGCACAATTCACAACAGCCAAGATGTGGAACCAGCTTAGGTGCCCACCAGGAAATGAATGGATAAAGAACATGTGGTATAAATACACAATGGAGTATTATTCTGCTGTAAAAAAAAATGAAGTTATGTCATTTGCAGGGAAAATGGATGGGAATGAAGATCATCATGTTAAGTGAAATAAGTCAGACTCAGGAAGACAAGTATTGCATATTTTCCCTAATATGCAGAATCTCCACCCCCAAAGGCATGAAAGTAGAAAGAAGACTATTGTTAGGCAAAAGGAAGGTGGCAGTGGTGTAAGGGAGGGTAATAGAGGAGCAAATATGATCAAAATGTTATGAGTATATGAAAATGCCATGATTTTTTTTAAAAAAAGCTTCCCTAAACAAACCCTAAACTCTTCATGAACCTAGACACAGATTTCTGAACATACCTAACCTCAGAGTATGCCACAGTTCTAGTAAACAAAATGGTATCATTCAGAGAAATTCCTGCCTTTCAATCTAAAATTTCTACTTCCTGTTATCATCCTTTGAAAAACTAGTATATTAAGTACATTAGTTCCAGTCAGGACCTGATAGTTAACTGAAGTCTTACCATATGCGTTCACTCCCACAGAACCTTACACATCTCAGCAGTCTTTCTCCTCACCTGGACTGGGTTGTGGACACACAGTTACAAGACCTGAGTGTAGTGCCGGCTTGGGAGCTGAGCAACTCCAAAGGATGCAGCTGACACTAAAGACAGTGACATGTGACAGGTGGGCAGTAGAGCCTTCAACACCACTCACCCTTCCGGTTCATCCCCATCTGGAGGCATTTGAGTAGGCGGCAGTACTGGCATCTGTTCCTCTGCTTCCGAGACATGACACAGTTCTTGTCACGACTGCACCGATATACCCGTTTGTTGCAAATGCTGCGCTTGAAAAACCCTTTGCAGCCCTCACAGGAGATGATTCCATAGTGCAAGCCTGTAGCACGGTCCCCACAAATGAGACAGGTTCGTTGTTCAGCCCGATCATCTGGAACAGAAACTGAACATGTTCAAATTAGAGCACAATGGAATAAGCAAGCAGTCCTGCTCTAAGAGGACTCAGGCTAACTGGCACCACAGCACATCTTGGAAACTTTGGCTCAGGAACAGATCCCTGTATCTACCTGCAGATATCACAAACATTGTTTATCTTAAAAATAGATAAATAAGCAAATAATCACACACCTTCCCTGGGTTTCATTGCCACCTGAAGCAATATCCACGTTAGAAACCTAGGAAAAATCTGACTCCTCCTCCCTCCCCTTTCTCATTCACAGCATATCAATGCTACCCTGTAGAAAGGAAGTAAGGACTACTGACACGTAAGCACTTAGCAGATGGTATACATAGTCTACATCCAATCAATTATAGTTGTAACTGTTAACAAGTGAAGAAGTTTAAACCACGCCCAGCTAAGCTAGCCAGTAAGCCTGACAACAGATATTTATTAAGCAAATATTTTATTCTGGGCACTCTTTTAAAGCATGAATATAGCTGTGAATAAAAGCCTGTGGCAGGGCTGGGAATGAAGAAAAATGGTAGCGTGCTTGCCTAGTATGCTTGAGGGAGGGAGGGAAGAAGGTCAGGCCAGCCAGCAGGTGGCAATCCATCCCTGGAGAAACTTACATTCCTGGCACAACATCTATTCTGGGCCCAGGCCCTGTGCTAGGATACTAGTAAAGCAGCATGTTCCCCAGAATCAAGGAACTCACTGACTAGCAACAAACAATTTAGTCAAGGAAGAGATTCAGGCTCGAATGTAGCTCTCCTCTTCCTCCAAATTGCACTTACTCAGTACCATACAATTGCCAAAGAATATGCATGTGACAGAAAAAGCACCCTGAAGCCCTGCTAGCAGGTAGAAAAACTTACAGGAAAGGTTTTGATCAGAGGCTAAGGCAGGAAACCATAGATTTGAAGCTCATTCCCAAGGAGGAAGAAAGGTGTTAAAGAAAAGAAGAAGAAAGGTATAATGATTGAAAATTTTTAAATTATCCTAACAGGTCCACACTTAATTTGATAATGACATCTGAAGTATTCAAAGGTAATGTTAAAGGAGCGTCATGGTGACAAAGGTAAGAGGGATGCAGACGAGAAAGGAAGCTTGCATTTAAAGAGCACTTATTACATGTAAGCCTTGAAATAGGTAAGTTTTTAAAATCGCCATTTGGTAAGCTGAATAACTGCCACCTACAGATATTGGGTCCTAATCACTGGAAACTATAAATGCTACATGACAAAGGCCAAGAGTCATTGAGTTGAGGAGATTATTCTGGATTATATGAGTAGGATTAAATATAATCACAAGTGTCTTTAAAAAAGAGAGGGAGATTTGATGATGATAGTAAAGAAGACATACACCTCTGCAGAGGAGAAGATGATATGAAGACAGGGGCAGGAGCTCAAGGAATGCCCACAGCCACCAGAAGTTAGAAGAAGGCAAGGGGCAGATTCTCTCTAGAGCTTCTAAAAGGGGTATTGTTCTGCTGTAAGAAAATAAATTTCTGTTACATCACAGCACTCAGCTTGTGGTAATTTGTTATAGCTACACAGGTAACTTATCATTTTTTGCAGACAGGCAAACATACACATTGAAACTTGTCCAAGATAGACGTGGTGGCACACACCTACAATCCCAGCACTCTGGGAGGCTGAGGCAGCAGGATCCAAGTTTGAATCTAGCCTGGGCAACTTAGCAACTTAGTGAGACTCTGTCTCTAAATGAAAAAATAAAAAAGGGCTGGGGGTGTAGCTCAGTGTAAAGGCCCTGGGTTCAGTCTCTGGTACTGGGGGTCGGGTGGGACGGACACAGGGATGACTTGTCCCAAGTCACACTGCAAGGAGAAGCAGATATATGCAGACTCTGAGACTATACAACCAGGGCAATAAAGAGGGGTGCAGGAAGAAGGACTGCCTAGGTACTTGAGGCTCTACAATTTCTTTTCATAGGCTTTTCTAAGGCTTAGATGCACTTCTTAACTGTGAACAAACAGCAAATTGATACGCTGTGACAAATTGAAATTTTCACGTTTTTGTAATACACACCTTGTTTCTTTCTCACTAATTTAGGTAAGTTTATTTGCTACTTTAAAAAAAAAAACAAACCTGTATTTTTGAAAAGCAAAAAGAGTCATTCATTTTTGAATGCTCCCTACTTGTCCAGAGTAGCTGTCTGCCATGTCTGTTCATTCTCTCTCTCTCCCCCTCCCTCCTTCCCTTCTCTCTCTCCTTTCCCTACCTTCAAATCTGCCATGTCTGTTCTCTCTCTTTCTTCCTCTCTTCCTCCTTTCCTCACCTTCAAATAAATTGTTTTATTTAAAAATTTAAAAATAAAAAGGAGAAAGAAAAATACCGCATAAAAATGATCCTGGTATTAAAAAAATGACCCTGGTGTGATAAATATTCCATTTACTTTTGAAAACACAAAGAAAGCTCAAGGTAAACATTAGAACAAAATTACAGTAACAAAATTTAAAAATTAAATCAGGTAAAGTCAAACAGGAAAAATGAATGGCATAAAAATGGACCGACCCCCTGTGTTTAGGATGAGATTTCCTGAAATGCTGGCCTCCAGTTGCTGAAAAGGTTTAGAATAGAGCATGGAACAGGTTTAGAAATAGGACACGAATTTCCTGTTAGAAAATCAGGATCAGATACAGAATAGTTTTAGTTCTCTAATTTTAAATTAAAACCTTCAATATAAAGTTGGGAGGGTGACTCAGTGGTAGAGCATCTGCCTAGCTCACATGCAGGAGGCCCTGGGTTCAAACCTCAGTAACCACAAACAAAACAAAACTTGTTCCATGTTCTATTAGATACAGAATATAAACCAGAACCTGACTAGAATAGACTTGAAGTAGTTATAAGTAACCAATATCCATAAGGAGCACACCGTCTTTTCTTTGTTGACAGGATTTTAGTGAGCACCTACCACAACCAGGTAGGCTTTACTTCGCTGACTCATGTAATCCTCAAAACTCAACAGATGAATACAACTGTTATTACCATTTCATAAATGATAAAAAAAAAAGAGGCTCAAAAACAGTTACCCAACTTGCCCACCTGGAAGTGCTGACCTTAGTCACTAACCACTGTCAGAACAGGAGTTCAATAATCTCTTCATAAAGCATTCCAATTACATGGCATTCTCTGCAGCACCTGGGATCACAATCACAGGACCCATAGATGACAATCAAATGAAGACCCGGTAAGAATATGCTCATGCCCTCGAACACGGCTTTTTTTTTTTTTTTAATTCATGATAGCTTAAAAAGATCACACTGAGATTAAAGACAACTGGAGCATATTTTTCCAGCAATGGACACACGGAGCTTTGAGTGTTCTGTCTGATTACTCCTGTTTGGCCACAGCTATTCTTACTGCCATGTTCTGGTTTTTGTTTTTGTGGTTTTTTTGGTTTGTTTTTGTAGCACTAGGGATTGAACCCAGTGCCTTCTCACTGAGCTATATCCCCCTCACCCTCTTTTTGACAGGGTCTTGCTAAATTAAAAATTGCCCAGGGTGAGTTTGACTTGTAATTCTCCTGCCTCAGTCTCCCAGAGTGCTGAGATTGCACATGTGTGTCAGCATACCTGGCTCATGTTGTTCTTGTTTTTTAAAAAACACTGGTCTATGCCACAGACTACAAACTAATTCATAAAGGAGCTTCTCAAAGGTGAAAAAGAAAGGCTCTCTCCAGACCAATCTTGTACCCCTCAAGGAAGCATTTAGAAAATTTCTTTTAAAGCATGTAGAAAAATAGTAAAAACAGGGTCAGCTACCGTTAACTGAGCACTTAGGTACCAGGCTCTGGCCAAACACATAAAATAACTATGCTAACTCACTACAAAAAGTCTCCCATGACGTGGTAATCACTCCCTCATAGTCACCTGCTAGTAAGGGGGGGAGCTAGGGTTGGAACCCTAAGGTCCATCCCTAACCATTACATTCTTCGACCAGAGCAAGGCAAAATCTATCCAATTCTATATGCAGGTAAATTAGGGCCTTCCCCTCTCAACCACTCAACTGCTCACCAACCTACCCAACCCCAAAAGCCAAGGTCTCCCTTTGTAAATGAACAAACTGATGAAGAAAAATGCCTCTAATGGTACCTGGTCAGGTAAGAGGTGTAGATTTCTGAAACTCCTATTCTTGTAAAGGACTCAAAGGGAATTTAAAGCATGTTTACATTCATTATCTCATTTGTACCAGGTCAAGGTAAGGATTATTTTTATCATATAGGTAAGGCAGTGAGCACCGACTGTGTACCATGCAGTGTGCATGAAGTTTTCACGTGCACCATTTATTCTCATAGTGACTGTGAGAGTTATTGTTATTCCCATATTACTGAATCTAGAATCTTAAAGCGTTAGAAGAGGCCTTTGAAATTACTTTGAACACACTTTATTGGAAGCAGGAATTTCATCTACAGTATTCCAAGACAAGGGTTACCCCCACACTCTAACTTGTACATCTCTACTGATTCAATAAGGCACACCAGGTCCATTCTTTGTAGTTTTAGACAGGTCTAATGGTTCAAAAGCTTTCCTTTAAATTTACATTAAGCCAAACTTCAAATTACCCACTGCCCTGATGGGAAAAAAAAAAATCCAAACCAAAACCAAAATCTAACTTAGTTCATATAAAAACCATTCAGAGATTTAATGATAATGGACTTTGCAACTGTGATTATTTTCTTCTCTCATTTTTTTTTTTTTTTTTTTTTGTGGTGCCGGGGATCAAACTCAGGGCCTTGTGCTTGCAAGGCAAGCACTCTAATCACTGAGCTAAATCCCCAGCCCCCTCTCTCTCATTTTTAGGGTGTTTTTTTTTGTTTGTTTGTTTTTGGTGCCAGGGATAGAGCTCAGGGCCTTGTGCTTGCTAGGCAAGCACTCTAACCACTGAGCTAAATCCCCAGTCTCATTTTTAAAGTTTTAATGAATCATATGGTATCAAAATCTCTTCAAAGTTCCCAGAACTGAATAGCTTGTTTTTAATACAGTTTAAGACCAAATTAATTCTTTTTGTAGCTACTAGCATCAGAAAACACATAAATTTTATCATTACTGAAAATCTGTGACATGATACATGTTTTGTAATGGGAAAACTGAAGCTTGAATAAAGAAATTTAATCTTTATTACCCAACCAGTCAAGACTGAATACAGATTAGAATGCAAGATATTCCAATTGTAAGAGTTCTATTTCTACACTACCCCCACCTGAATTTACATCTGGTCCATAGACATCTAAAATCTGAAGTCTTTCTCACTTGTACCATTTGCTCTGTCTGCCTTATTCCATTCTTGGGAAGCAGGTAAAGGCTGAATGCAAGGGCAGGACTTTACATTTGTCCTTGATTAATTTTATCTTCATATAATAAATTCTGCATGTTATTCTAGTCTACCAAAATCTTTGGGGATCTAGTATCTGCTACCTTGTACATTAGTTATTTCTTCTACTTCCTTCTTTTTCTGTATGTATGATCAGTGTTACATAATTTTCATTTCCATCCTTAAATAATCCCAAACTGTGTGTGGTGATGCATGCCTGTCATACCAGCACTCCAGAAGGCTAAGGCGCAAGGATCACAAGTTTAAGCCCATCCTGGGCAATAGAGTGAGACCTTGTTTTGGAAAAAAAAAAAAAAAAAAAGGAAGTGGGAGGGGTGTGCTGGGGATGTAGCTCAGTGGGAAGGCCCTGGTTCAATTCCTAGTACCAAAATAACACCAACAATAATAAAAAGATGTGACTTTTGGGCAAATCTCTGAAGCCCCTTTTCCTGTCTAACTTAACTACCAGTATTCTGGAGATAATTATTTAGCTCACCTTGTCTCTCCATTAGGCCAGACACTGTGGTCTGGCCTGCATTTCTATCTTATACACAAATTTATCTTGAAAGACCGTGATAGATGTTTCACTGAAATTCCAGATCTGTGACAACTACTGCATTCCCTGACTAGTGAGCCTATCTCAAAGGAAATGTTTACAATCATTTCTAATTCAGTGCTCTTAATCTATTAATTCAGAGTTCTTAATCTGTATTACTCTCCTTAATATAGAATGGGAAGAAAATGGACAAATAAGCACTTCAAAGTTCAGACCAAAGCTTAGTGGCTGCAGTTGATGAAGAGCTAAGAATTTAAACATGACAGGAATTTGAAGCTGTAAATGAGGTTGTTGGCTAGCTACAAAAATATCAATGGGTAAAAAATAATGTAGGTAGACAAGATGTACCAATTATCAGAGAAACAATGTTTGTCTGGAACAGAAGTATGACTAGAAGGGTCAGACTGTGAACTTTAAATACCAATTCCCATTAGTAGGTGCTAGAGCTCCTTAGAGAGAAATAGGTGACTCCAAGCATGAGGCAGAACATAAACAAGGTTAGCTTTGCTGTGCTATCCAAACTAATAACGAGATCATGTCAAAAGGGTACAGAAAGCAACATGCTAAGCCTCCCACTAGCCAAAGATGGGGTAATCTATGCATTAAAAAGAAGAACAGTGACAATGGATTAAGACATTTCAAATATAAAAATCAGCAAGTTCATAATATTACAAAAGAAAAACCTTATTAGATTTTACTTGAAGTTCATTATCCTGGAAATTGATGAAAGAAAGGAGAAAAAAAAAATCAAACATTAAAACAGAAACTACTGGGATCTTCGTCTCTTGTTCTTCTCCCTAAAAGTACCAGAAAGAGCCGGGCGTGGTGGCACATGCCTATAATCCCAGCACTTGGGAGGCTGAGGCAGGATTGCTGTGAGTTTGAGGCCAGCCTGGGCTACAAAACAAATTCAGGGGAATCAGATTTCTTGGGTTCAGATATAGGCTCTGTCACTTCCTAGCCATGTCTCTGTGAAAGTTTCTTTCTTTTTTTTTTTTTTTTTGGTGCTGGGAATCGAACTCAGGGCCTTGTGCCTGCAAGGCAAGCACTCTAACCACTGAGCTAAATTCCCAGCCATCTGTGAAAGTTTCTTAACCTGGAAGGACCTGAGTTTCTAGTCTATAAAATGTGGACAACACTACCTTTCTCAAAAAACTGCTGTGAGAAATCAATGAAATTATCTATAAATGACATGAAGCTTTAGCCGTCTCATAATCTGTATTAGAATGAAAGAGTTTTGCAAAATGTAAGTGCTAGACACCATTGTTGACAAATTATCTGTTCTTTTTTTTAACCCAGAAAACTTTAAAAAATTAAACTAGCAATGAAGAGTACTCAGTCTGGTGGCAGGGAACATAACAGCAGCTTTCCTACATAAGGTAAGTTCAGAAGCATCATAGTATACTCTAGCAGTTAGTCAAGTGAAAGCAGGGGAGAGGGTATAGTCACAAGGAACAACTGGTATACAAATGTCTTAAATTTGGTGCTAGAAACCCCTTTCTAAATTGGCTGTCCCATGAGAAAAGCTCTCACTCCTTTCTCAGAAAGTCAATATAGTTCACTAAGCTTCAGCAAAAACATCAAGAAAAGTTACGCAGAGCTGGTCATGGTTGGCACATGCGTATAAACCCAACACCCTGGGAGGCTGAAGCAGAAGGATCAAACGTTCAAGCCCAGCCTGGGCAATCTAGGGACTTAGCAAAACTCTGTCTCCAAATAAAAAATTTAAAAACGGCCGGGGATGTAGCTCCTAAATTTAAACTCCAGTACTATACATGAATAAGTAATAATAAACATAACTAAATGAACATTATTAGAATATACTTGTTCTTTGTTATAGTATTCCAAACTTTAGGCACAATCTTAAGAATTTTAAAATTAGAAATTGTTCTATTGTGGGTATGAAGAACTATCATTTTTAAATTTCATTTCTTCAAAATTCAAACTCCTGGTGAGATGGATAAAAACAGATCCAAGAGTCAGTTAGGGTCTCTATGGACACATTAATTATCAGAGGCAGAAATGGCAAATTCAAAAGAAATAATGAAAGTGATAACTAAAGCAGATGATTAGTCTGGCATAGAATAACAACAATCTGAAGCAGGTACATCTTTTCAGCAACATCTAGCAACATCTTGGAACATCTTTTCAGAGCAGCACTGGCAGGTATCTGCTCAAATAAAACGGATGTTTCCATCTTCACATTGTTTGGTGGGAATGAAAAACAAATGAAAGAGGTTTATAAACTAAACCGGTCATTAATCTAACCAGAATTTTATAAAACTTACATTCTTCTTTCATAAAAGTGGATCCTTCAGTTATACCTTAGCAAGATTACCTGGAAGATTAGTTTCAATTGTTTTTTGTCTTTATGTGGGGCCTCACTGTGTGGCCCAGCAGGCCTTGAACTCCTGGGCTCAAGGACTCCTCCCCCCTCAGCCTCCCAAGCTTCAGCTGGGGCTGTTAGTAGTAATGTCGGCACCATGCTTGCTGCAAAGAAGATGCACATTCTGTTGAGTAAAGGAAAAATGAAGGAATAAATGCTATGGCTGAGTGAAGTGTTTTCCAAATTAGAAGCCACAAGTCATAGCACCATGACTAACACTGTGAAAAAACTGAAATGGAAAAATATCAAAGAGTATCACACATGCAGGAAGAGTAAAATCTTGTCCAACTTCTCTCTCAAGTGAAGTCTGCATGTCAGTCTGTGTGTGTATACAGTGGGGGTCCCAGGTCACAGTCACTGAGGTGCAGGAAGTTTGACATACACTGGCATGGGGTTTAAATTACACTGGTATGAATTTGAGCTCTGCCACTTACTTCCTAGCTTTGTAACCATGAGCAAATGACTCAGTTCTTTAAGCCTCACCATTAACTGTAAAATCTCTACTGCAACAATACAGATGCCTTGTGCCAACAATGTTGGGTCAAAGAAGTCAGAAAAAAAGTAATATATACTATAGATTTCCATTTGTATTAAGCTGAAAAAAAACTGACAAGGGCTAGACACAGTGTGGAGAGATGCTTTTTTTTTTTTGAGAGATGCTTTTGAATCTCGGTGGTGTTCTAATTCTTGACCTGGATGGTCCTTGCTATACAGCGAGCTATTAAACTACACATTTATGTTTTATGTATCTTTCTCTAAGTGTTAGTATTTCACCATGAAAAAGTTAAAAAAAGGGGCTGGGGGTTTAGCTCAGTGATTAGGGTGCCTGCCTCACAAGCACAAGGCCCTGAGTTCCATCCCCGGCACCACAGAAAAAAGAGAAAGAGAAAAAGTTAAGAAACAAAAGACAGGGTATTGCAGGAAAGGGAAACGACATCAACAACGGCAGAAAGAAGAAAACAAACCGAGATGCGTCTGAGCCAACTGCGCGGGGTACTAATGTTAAGAAGAGGGGCTCAGTCTAGAAAGCTGGTCTGGAGGGCTGCACGCCGTTCTGAGTCAAAGCCCTTTCTCAGGAGCGTTAACTTCACAGCCTTGCGCGGCGCGCCAGAGGAGAGAGATGCACGGCGCGGTCACGGAGTTCAGAGGGAGGCCAAGGGTGGCTGAGCAGAAGTGAAAAGCTTGGGGAGCACAGACAGGGCTTGCTGAGCGCCAATTACACAGGAGAGACGAGGGAGGAGATGACAGGAGGGTGTTAAAAATGAGCTCTAAACCAAGGTGGCGGTGAGAAATGTGATCTCAGTAACAGCAAAGTGGAAAGCAAAAACTGAGTAAGGGGCAAAATCAATGATGTTAGTTTAAGAGAAGACAATGAGCAAATCTAGCAGAAGTATTTTAAAGCCAACTATTTAGGGCAGTGATGGCAAACCTGTTAGAGCTTTCAATGACACAAACAGCCTGCTGCAGCTTGCATGCCACAGGTTCGCTACCACTGATTTAGGGGGTAACAGTTAGGGCAGAAGGACGGGATTCATCAACACAAAGAGCTAAAGCTGCAGCAACAGATCAGCACCAAGAGGGACGGGATGGCGGAGAAGCAGCACCAGGACAAAACAGAGACAAGGACGGGGGAAGGCCACATGGCCCCCAAAGAAGAAAAAAGTGGAATATAAATCCACCATTACCAGAAAGATAAGGGATAAAAGGACTTCACGAAAAAGGCGCATTGTCAAACGCAACAGATCAAAAGGTGTGAGGAATAAGCAAAGGCTCAAAGGTCACTACAGGGAACCATTTCAGCGACCTGTTAGGACAAGAAGTACACAGAGTTAAAAACAGGGGACCGGTAAAGAAAAAAATAATCAGTTATAGATCACCATCCATTCTAAGAATGATACAGAAATAACATATTGTTGGAAACAGCAAGAGATTCAAGCAGATGCCTATTTTGTATTAACTAGGAGAGACTAATAGGCATTTATGAGAATGAAACGGAATCCAGGGATATTTTCAAAACAAAAACTTGTGTGAAAAGCAAAATCAGTTAAACACTTTAATCCACCTCCCCACTTTGCCACAGCAGAAATCAAACCCAGGGCCTTTGCACTGAGCTACATCCCCAGCCCTTTTTATTTTTGTATTATGAGACAGGGTCTTGCTAAGTCATTAAATTTCCCAGGCTGGGCTCAACTCAAGATCCTCCTGCCTCAGCAACCCAAAGTGCTGGTGTTACAGGCATATGCTACCACCCACAGCCTCTCATGTATTTACATTAAGAAAAAAATAGTGATCTAAAAAAAAACTTAAAGTGACTTGTCCAGGGTCGGGAAAGTGAATTGCCCAAGGCCACATAGTAAATCAGTGATGGATGTGAGTTTCAACTTTACTACTTTCAGGAAGGCAGACTTTCCATTATACCATCCGGTGAGGTTGGGGGAAAAGTAGGATGTAAGGTGGGGTAGGTGGTAGGCATACCAACACTGAGCCTCAGGGGCTGGGGATTTAGCTCAGCCGTACTGTGTTTGCCTAGCAAGCACAAGAACCTGAGTTTGATCTCCAACACCCCAACCCACTCCAGCCCACTGCAAAGGGACTGTCTCAATCCTGCTGCTATTTTATTTTTAAAGAAACAGGAAATTACAAGAGTCACAGAAAAAAAACTATGAGAAAAAACTAACTGGATATATTCTTGCTGTCCCATAAGCACTACATATGCCCACATTAGAAATCACTTCTACTTGCATTTGGTTAAATACTGCCCTAAACCTGTTACCAAAAGACCTTTCTTTCCTCTACTCCACCCTCGTGTTACAAGACACCTCCCCCACCCCAAGAAGGGAACTGAACCAGCTCCAAGGGCTCAGCTTACACAAATTACATTTTGGAAACTGATTTTTATCAAAACCTGCTTTTCAGACTGTGATGAAGGCCAGATTTAGGAAATGGAGAGTATAGCTGTTCACTTGACTAAAATTATACTGACAACTAAGGCAATCTGGAACTTGCCTGGCTAAAGGGTATTTACAACAAAGGGGATCTGTTTCACCTGGATTACTGGTTCCAGCTCCCTGATCAGCTGCACGTTTTAAATACCAACTCCACTTAGTTTCACAGGTTGCCACCAACTGAAATGAAGGCCTTAGGTGGTGTGACAAAATTGAAATTTGACTCTGATATTCAATTTTAGTATATGTGCTGCCGAAGCGAGCACTGGACTCTGATATTCAAAATTTCATTTGCAATCATAAAATTTAAACCGAAATAAGTAAAAATCATAGGATCTTTCTTCTACATCCCAAATCTACTGCATATGCCACTATAAAAACCCACTTCCAGGGGCCACATATGGATTTATTCAGAGTTGAATGAAAGAAAGTCAGCAATTCAAAAGACTGATATGGTCTGATAAGAGAAATGAGTACTTGTGTTACACAGCCCAGTAAGGTGACTACTAGTTTATGACCATTTTATATTTTCTAAGCAACTAGAAAGACAGGTACATATTCAAAGGTTCCCAACACAAAGAACTGATAAATATTTAAAAAGATGGAAATACTAGTTACCTTGATTTCATCATTATACATTATATTCACTATATACATCTAAGTAGGTATTTTTGATGTTGGAAGTATAAAGTAGACTCTCACTGTTTAGTAATTACTTCACACTTCAGACCATCTTGACATTTATTCACTGAATAAATACTGGAGGGTTTCTCTGTGTTCTTCATGTATCTCACAGCAGTGGAGGTGACAGGACATCAATCCCGTAATAACTTTAATACAGCAACACCCTGAACTAGAAAGTGAGGATGCAGTGGGCACAGAGAGGAGAGGGATGGTTCTGGAGCTAGATTGGGAGGCAGAAGAAAGACTGTCTAAGCAGAGGTATCACCAGAACACAGCCTTAGCACGGTCTGATGGAATTTCAGCCATAGGGAACAAACAGCACAAGCAAAAGCTTGAGGGCTGTAGATACTGGGCTGTGTTTTAGGAGTGTAGGGAAAGGAGGCAGATGGAGGGGAGGAGAGCTGCTATGAACACTGTCACAGCGATTCTGGAGTTCACCTGGAGAGGCTGTAGCACAAGATCGTTGGAGGTGTGTATGGAGGGAGAGCAGCACCTATAGCAGACACCTTTTGTTTCAGCTCACTCTAGTTTTACCCACAGACAAGTTTGCAGATCAGGGAAAGATAATGCCCACTACTGCTTGGAGTGGAAAAAGGCACTTGCTCAAGCCTATTTACTGGAATTCTGTCCCCAAGGCTTTGTGAAGAGGACACAGGTTTGCCAGCTTCCGACAGGACTGGACTGTGAATGTGATGAGCAAGATGGTGCTGTCCTAGAAAATCACTCTTGCCTGTGTGGAGGTGGTGGCGACAAGGACTGGGGATGAAGTGACCAGACCTACTCTAGCACTTGGCTTCAGAGGGACTGAAAGTTGCCATGGCTCCCAATGACTAAAGCCGCATCCCTCCTGAATCCCAGCTCTGGGATATTTCTATATATCCTATGCTCCTTTCCAGTTTCTTTCCAGTAACTTCCACTCTGAGCTTAAGTAACAGGTTGATGAGAGTTTTTCTGATAGTCAAAATAAATTTAACTATCTCAGCACTTGAGAGGCTGAGGCTGGTGGACTGCCACGAGTTCAAGGCCAGCCTGGGCTCCTTAGGGAGTTAAAGGTAAGCGTGGACTATGTGGCAAGACCCTGTTTCATAAATACATACACACATACATACGTATATACATAATTAGAACAGGCCTTAAGGAAAGTATATCTATATTGAAGAGGTCATGAAAGCAAGATGAGAGGAAAAAAAACAAAAAACAAAAACAATGGTGTTCTAGGAGCAAAGGAAAACAGTGCAATGCCAGGGAAGCCACAGAAACATATAGTGGGCAGAAAGTTACAAGGTAAAAGGTTTCAGATCAGTAAAGAAGAGAGAGGTTAGTAAAAACAGTCAAAGCTGTTTTATAGTGGTGAAGTAATAAGTACCTCACTTATGAAACTGTGTTAGCATTCATTCCTTGAGGTGGAGTAGATAACCTCCTGATACCTCTTTCAGGGCCTCTGTACAAAATTTAAACAGGTTCCAAAACATTATTTAGCACTTGTATAGCTAGCACAAGGCCTTGAGTTTGATCCCCAGCACCCACCTCCAAAAAAAAGAAAAGAAAACATTCAGTAATCAATATAAATAATACTTTAATATTTTAAAAACTCAGAGCTGGAGGTACAGCTCAGTTGTAGAGGACTTGCCTAAGTCAGGTCATTTAGCACTTGAAAAAAGAAAAGAACTAAACAAAAAATACATGATTAAGTGTTACAGTTCTTTTAGAATTTGTCCAGCAGGTTTTCTGGTGTTTGCCAGAAAGCCGCCACAAAAAAAGAAAAAGAAACAGAAAAAAACATATGAAAGTCCGCAGAAGAACAAAATGAGAAATTTTAAACAAAGCTGAGGGGGCTGGAAATATAGGTCAGTGGTAGAGCACACGCCTACCATGCATGAGCCCTGGGTTTGGGGCTCCCTCACCCCACGAAAGGATGGGGTGAGGACCAGTATCATAAGATTTTTCTTTTTCTTAGTCTCCAATAAGTTGTGTTTGCTTGATTTTCAGTGAAATTTCAGCTGTTTTGGATGCAAAAACATCTCTGATAGCAAATTGTGAGGGTCAATGTGCTGAATGTTGGCCTCTAACTTATGTAAGTTACTCATCTTCATGACTTTCAATTACATTCCCTTTGCCATTTGGACCCACTTTCTCAGAAGTGATTTGAGGATGACATTAATTTTCATGAATTTTTGGCTTGCATATTAGCCATCTTAAACTACATACATTTTACTGATCACAATTTGTCATCCAACACACTCATTTTAGTATCAAATTAAGGGTCTAGTGTATGTGATTCCAGAAGTCATGAGGTAGACGAGGCTATGAGGCTATGAGCCATCCCCACATGACTTCTGGAATCACATAACTAGACACTTGAACTCAAACACTTTCCACAAGGTTACTAATTTGATTCTAAAGACGAATTACCCACCATCGACTAGTTTTAGTATGGAAAGTGCATCATGTATTTAACATATGCTGAAAAGGGGATCCATTATATTTCTTTCATGAAAGAGAAAAATTTATAATGAAAAAGTCTTAATAATATCTAGACTTTTTAATAGTTTAAAGTTGTTTGTTTTTTGTTTGTTTTTGTTTATTGAGACAGAGTCTCATTATGTTGTTCAGGCTGTCCCTGAGCTCACTGTGTAGTCAGGTTGGCCTTGAACTTCCAGCGATCTTCGTGCCTCTGCCTCCTGAGTGCTGGGATTACAGGTGTACACCACCATGCCCACCTTACTTTTGGTTTTCTACGGCAAGCTGTGTGTTTTGCCCAGTCATCATCGTACTTTTACTTGTATTTTGGAGGTTGTTGAAGAACTAGTGACCAAAGTACTACAATGCTTTGAATAGGTAGTTTTAGGTGCTTTTGTTTTAAATTTATAATTAACATACAGTAAAACTGAAATTTTTGGGTGGAGGAATATATTCTATGAACATAGGTTTGTGTAAGCACCACCACAGTCAAGACACAGAATAAGGTCTTTGAGATAAGGTCTTGCTAAGTTGCATGGGCTAGGCTCAAACTAGTGATTCTCCTGCCTCAACCTCCCAGAGTGCTGGATCACAGATGTGCACCACCATACTCAGCTCTGAAAGTTTTCCTTTTGTATATGGAAAAGAGACACAATTTCTTGTTACTGAAATAGTGTGCTTTATTTCAAGGTAATTCTAAAATCATACCTTGTGCCTTTTACCTTTTACCACTCTCATCCCTCTGCTGATGAGACCTTGTGTCAAGCTGTGCGTTATGACACAAGGTCTGTGTGTGTGCGCACGCACGTGTTTCGCAATTCTATGGTACTTTGAGGAATTCAGGAATTTTAAGCAATTAAATTAATGTATTATGATCTAGTCTTTTGTAATCCCTAGATATAGGGAATCCCAAAACATAAATTGCTTTTTGTGGCAAAGAGAAAGGATTATTTCCAGAGTATGGCACAGTAGGGGTAGAGAGGTGACAAGGTAGAATTAAATGAGGCAAAAAAAAAAAAAAAAGAATTAAATGGGACCAGAGAAATGGGCTAGAGCCCGATCATATAGGGCTATACATAGGTCATGGATTTCACGTCATGCTCACGAGGTTGTGATTACAGTGTTTTGAGCAGAAGAATTTCTAAAGGTTCCTCTACATTGTAGTACAGATTGGAAAGTGAAGTATAAGGCACTCAAAAGAAGTAGAGAAACCAGTTAGCAGACAGTCATCAAAGAGATGATACTGGCTCAAACTGGACTGGTAATGATGGAAAAAGAGATTAGATTTTTTTTTTTTTGGTGCTGGGGATCAAACTCAGGGTCTTGTGCTTGCAAGGCAAGCACTCTAACCGCTGAGCTAAATCCCCAGCCCTAAAAAAGGTTAAATTTGAGATCTATTTTGGTGAGAGAATTGGTAGGTTTGCTGATAGTTCACATGATGAAATATAAAAGAAAGAAAAGGAATTAAGGAAGGACTCTGATTCTAGTCTTAAACAACTAAAGGGTTTTTGGTTTTGTTTACTAAAATGGGGGAAATTACCCAAGAAATGTGTTGATATGAGGGGTAGGATTAGAGTCTAGAGTTCTGTTTGACTTTGATAAGTATGAGAGGTCTGTTAAAAACCTAAGTAGAAATGTTAAATAGGCAGTGTGGATATAATAATCTGAAGCTCAAGGAAGATTCAAGTTAAATATACACTTTTGGGAATTATCTCAATATAGATAGAAGGCCGAAGTCACCAAAGGAGAGAACACTGGTATAAAAGAAGTCCAGGGGTGTTGGGGATTTAGCTCAGTGGTAGAGTGCTTGCCTAGCAAGCGCAAAGCCCTGAGTTCAATCCCCAGCACTGCCCCGCCCCCAAAAAAAGGCCAGGGACTAATTTCTGGAGAAATGCCAACACTTAGAAGTCCCAAAGAGCATTCAATAAAAGAGACTCAGAAACTGTTGATCTACAAAAGAGGTGGAAAAACAGGAAATTGGTGTCTTGCAAGCCAAGGGGGAACAAAGTATTTTAGAAAAGAAAGAATCAAATGTTGAGCAGTTTCTTTCATTCATCAGGAAGCATTCCAGGTTGTTTTCACTGTGTAAGATTCCATGGCCAGAGACTCAGCAGTAATCAAGACAGATAAAGTGTCTGTCCACACAAAGTTAATGCATATATTTTAAGGATTTCAGTGTGAAGCTATGTAGGAATTCTAAGGACACATCTATATTTCGTTCCAATCTTTAAATTTCAGAAGCTCCTTTAACATTTATGATAGTGTGATGACTGTACAATTTCTGCAAAAAGTTATCAATTTACTAGAATAAAGTTTGGTATGCAGGTTCATGTGATCCAGAATAGCAACCACTGAATGTTACTGATACACAGGTAATTTAAAGGCTGAACGAAATGCAGAGATAGTGGTGGTGTAGGGCTTTCTCAGGCTAACATGTACAAATTACTTTCCTTCCCTGGCCTCATCTCCATCTGTAAAGTGCAGAGGAGGAACTAGTTCATTTTTAAAGCCCTACCTGCTCTGAAATTTAATAATAATAATCACAAACTAGTCAATAATAACTAATAATCCAGTAACTAGTAATCAGAGAAGTCACAAATGACCAAAATATGCGACAAACATAGCAACCCTCAGTAATCAGTAATAATTGGTAATACTCTTTTCAATGAGAAACCTAGCTAAATCAACCTTTAACTCAGAAACTGATAATGGAAGCCCAGGATTACTGTTGAAAGCCATACTGATGAAAGATCCTGGAATGTCTTTGGAATAAATAAGCTTTTATCCTTTAGGACATACTTTCCTTTAAAAAAATTTTTTTTTAAATTTTATTGGTACATGTGCACAGTACATAATGATTACATTCGTCAGAAAGTTGAGGCATGTACATAACACATCTTAATTCTTTTTACTTCCCCTCCATTCCTAAAGAATATTTTGACAACTTTGGTTAGTAGGTCTGATGCAGTTGTACTATGCATATTTTTAACTCTTTAATAGTGGTCTATAGATTAAACTCAGATTTATGGAAGGTCTTTCTTTCTTTTTTTTTTTTTTTTTTTTTTGGTGCTGGGGATTGAACTCAGGGCCTTGTGCTTGCTCTAATCACTAAGTTCCCATCCCTGGAAGATATTTCTAAAAAGAACTATAGTCCCTGGGGGAGAAATCAAAATCACTGCAAAATACAGCTAAATTTGTTGATTCACACCCAGTGCTCTACCAGTCTTTTACCTGTAACTCTTACAATACCTACTCTACAGGGCTGCTGTGAGAATTATCTTGACAGATGAGGAATCCAATGCTCCGAGACATTAAGCCACAGAGCCAACAGAATGACTAACTGAATACAAAGCTGGCATCACCTTTGCTTCTCACTTTAGCTACAGCACATTCTTGGTTCCCTAACCCAGATGGTAATCTCTGGGGTGAACAGCAGCAGTCATGATGCTGAGGAGAGCCAGACAGGCTGAGCTGGTATGAGAGGTTGCTAGTCTGTACCCGCCTGGACGGCAAACAGAGCAAGCCCCAGGCACACAAGAGTTGGTCAGTCACTCAGGTCAACTGTGCCCCTTCCTCGAAGGCATTGTGAACTTTGGAATTTATGAGGCACTTTCTCACACATTCCTGTTCAGTCCTCATAGGAACTTTTCAGAGGAATCAGTGGCCTTGTTTTACGGATTGGTTTCCTGAGACAAAACAGTAGTGATATGATGAAAGTTCACATTTATTGAGCATTTAATATGACAGGAACTTTACATGTATTAACTCTGTTCTAAGCACATTACATATAATAACTCAATCCTCAAAATAAACTTGTGATCTAAATACTATTGTTATTTCCATTTTACAGATGAGGGAACTGAGGCACAGACACACTACGCAATATGACTTAAGCCATATCGTCTACTAAGTAGTATGACATTCAGGAAATGTCAGTGCTGAGTTTTTAACCCATAGCTCATGCTCTCTATCACTATTCTGTACTACTTTTTGATACAGAAACATCTAGCCTGAAATCACAGGCTCAGCTTAATCCTCACCAACTTGTTTGCTGTATAAAAAGCTGGAAGTTCAGATGTGTAAAAGTAGGCTGTGGGCTTTACCAGGTATTCATGTCCCAAAGTTAGACAGGAAAGCCCTTATCTCAGTAGGCAGGAACATCAGGGTGAGCTGAAGAAGTCAATGAAGTCTGTGTTTAGTGCAAAGACTCAGCTTACCAATGCAGATGAGAATGAGCCTGCTTAGCACTAAACCATAAAAAAAGACAGAGATTTGAGTTACTGTACATGCGCTAATCAAAAATATTAATCCATTGATCTTTCTGTTTTTCTAAACTTTTTTTTCTTTTTGAGACAGGGTTTTGGCATGCAGCCCACAGTGGCCTCAAGCTTACAGTGATCTTCCTGCCTCAGCCTCCTAAGTGTCAAGAGTACAGGCATGTGCCACCACATCAGGCTATTAATTCATTGTTTTTTATACAGTCGTATATAGTGTGCTTTTAGAAGCATAGTATGTATGCTATTACATTCACTGAAAATATAGAAGCTGGCCAGACATGGTGGCACATGCCTGTAATCCTAGCATTCTGAGAGGCCAAGGTAGGAAGATCACAAGTTTGAGCCCAGCCTGGGTGACTTTGCAAGACCATACCCAGCTAGGCTGTAAAACTCTTGATGGAAAAAGGGAGGAAGCAGGATTGTTCAGGCTGGGCAGCATCCAGATTAACCACTTAACAGTTTACCCCAGCATCAGTTGGGCAGCATGTTTGACTATCCAAGCATCATTCAGGCAGGTGTCATTTCAACTAGTCAATTCTTGTTTGCACAAGATACACTCATACATCTATTTATTTGCTTTATATCAACTGTTTTTTACATACTTTTTTATTTAGAACTTTGTATTTGCCTTTGATGTTTGTTTCTAGTGAAATCTAATAATAAATTCTGGTTATTTTCTTTTACTAATTCATGCTTTTTGGGATTTTTTGGGTGTGTGTGTGCTGGGGATCAAACTCAGGGCCTTGTGCTTGCTAGGCAAGCATTCTACCACTAAGCTAAATCCCTGACCCCCTAATTCATGTTTTTTATTTGTGAAAAATAACCTATAATTTTGTGCTACAATCTACAAAAACTCTTATCATAAGTATATTAGAGGGCTGGGGATTTAGCTCAGTGATTAGAGTGCTTGCCTTGCAAGCACAAGGGCCTGAGTTCGATCCCCGGCACCACAAAAAATAAATAAATAAATAAATAAAATAAAAAATAAATAAAAAAATAAGTATATTAGATACAATTTTTATACTTCTCCAGAACTCAGTGATATTCTTTTACAATACAAAATGGACACATTTGGGACACTGAGACTGAATAGGAAGGAAGCACCAAAAGATCTGCAAAAGAAAAAACTGAAAAAGGGAGAAATGTTAGCACATTAAGAGGAAAACTCTGTGTTATGAAATGGAAAGACAAAAAAGACATCTCCTTATTGTCAACTATTCATAACAGAAATAACAGAACTTGAAATAAGAAACAAAACCAAAAAAATTCCAATAATGGTCAGTGATTATAACAATTCTATGGGTAGTGTTGATAGAGTTGACCAACATCTAACAAGCTATCCCGTAATCAAAAAGCAAGAAAAAAAAATACTTACACACCTTCTGGACCAAACAATATGGAACGCATTTGTTATTTATTCAAAACAAGGGGGTTCAGAAAGTCATTTACAATTTAGATTACATCTAATAGATCAAATAATTGAAAAATATGGGACAGCAGCAAAATGCCAACTAGGATATCCATCATCGACAGCTTCACCATTACATTACATTTAGTGGGAAGACATTTTACTGAAATTATACCACCCACAGAAAAAGGAAAGGCCAACACAACAGTGTAAAGTATGTTGTCCAAAGAAAGACAATAATGCAAAATGAATTCAGAGACCAGATACTACTGTCCAGATTGCAATGCTGCATTGTGTACTGAATGTTTTAAGATATACCATACACAGAACAATTACTGAATAAATTTGATAAAATTGTCATTTCTATATTTCCTGTTATCTTTAAAAATTAATTCTAAAATGCAATTTTTGGTCTTCCTGTATTTAAATAAATTGGACTAGTAAGTGGTTAAGACTAGTATGTTTTTATTACAGAGTCGTATTTTAGCTTCAAATATGGAAGTGAGCAATTTATCATTGGAGGTGTTTAAGCTTGCATAGGAACTTAAACTCCAAAATTACACTTAATGGAAACATTAGATAAAGAAGTTAAACATGAACTCTCCTACAGGTTTCTTTAGTAATGTCATGGTTAAGACAAAATTTTTACTCTCTGTATTCTTCCTGCCACCTTGCCTCTAATCAGAGTGGTATCTAACAAGTGTGATATCTGGAAAATAGCTGAAGCTCTGAAATCAATTTGGTAATTCATAATACAACAAACATACAGGTGCCATCTATCCACTCTTACATCTACCCACTCAATACCTTTCAGCTTTGTTTAGTCTCAGGCTATGAGAGTATAGAAAACATAAACCCTATGTTTGTAAAATTTATATTCCTGTTAGAGTGAAGGAGTTAATACCTATTTTTTAATCATTTAGCAATATAAAGAAATTTTCCCAGGGGCTGGGGATTTAGCTCAAGTGGTAGAGCGCTTGCCTAGCAAGCACAAGACCCTGAGTTCGATCCCCAGCGTCACCCCTCCCCAAAAAGAAATATTCCACTGTTGATACATATTTGCATACTGGTATATTTAACACAAAAGTAGCACGTACTTGTGTTAAGGAGATAACAGAGTTAAAATGTCCTTTTATCTGTCCTCCGTCCCCTTCATTCTCCTTTCCCACTCCAATAATCACTGTTAACAGTTTGATGAATTTGCTTCCAAACCTTTATCCATGCATATACATGCAGTACAATCAAAATATATAGTGAATATTTAGATTTTTAAAAATTATTACAGGAAAAAGACACATTGCCATTAATCTCCCTCAAAATACTCCCCTATGCTTTGAGCACTAATCCCATGTTTTTGCTACTTTCTTTCTGAAACAGTTCTGGAAGTCCTCTTTGTGGATGTCTTTATGAGGTATGATTAAAAAATAAATATGGCAAATCCTCCTTCTAAGTGCCATCCAACAGAAAGGCAGGTTCATAAAAACAGTACCGCATGTCCCCATCCACTTTATTTGCTGGATGAGGCACTACGTAACTTCCAACTCTTCCCCAAAGTCAAAATGATCACAAAACGTAAATGTTTTGAACCAATTCAAGACATTGAAGCAGCCACAAAGGACACTTCAGAACTTCCAGAACTGTTCCACAAAGTGGCAAGAACGACAGGCTAAGTGAATTTGAAGCAATGGGGAGTATTTTGAAGCGGATAAATGGCAATGTGTACGTAAATATTTACTGTATTTTTCAAGCACATACTGGGTATATCTGTAATATAGATAGGTAGATGGACAGACAGAATAATTTTAAAAAACAAAGCACAGTTACTTCAACCATGGTATTCTAGTGTTTTTCTGATTTCCCTTGGCTATCTTTCTCTGACAGTACATGCAAATGCATCTCACCCTTTTCAACTGGTTGCTTATCTCATCTCATTGTATACAATATTAGTTTATTTAATCTGTCTCTTACACATTAATATTAGTCACAATTTTACACTAACTTTATTATACTTCCTTTTCTGATTATGATTTAATCCGTTACCTTAGAGCCCATCCCATCTCCTCCTTCTCCCAAACAACACAAATTGCAAGCGACTTTTTTATAGAGGAAAAAGTCACAAATTTTACAGGAACCTGCTCATGAATTGTTCCCACTACCACAGAACTAGCATATTAGTACAGCAATTAATCTAGGAGATGTTCAGCAGCTCACCTCACTAGTGGCACAGCATTTTCAAGGCTGTATTTCCAAAAGGCCCCTCCCTTATTATGGCCCATTGATTGTAGGCACACCCTGGAAACTTTTCTATTGGAGTATAAATAGTACGGCCATGCAGGCTCATCCAAGAATTCTCTCCTTCTTAATCTTCTAAATCTTCTCCTCTTTGAAACTAATTTCCATCTCCAGCCATGGTAAGTATGTTCTGGGCACTCTGACAGAGGCTCTCTTATTTAATTCCTGCAGCAATTCTCTGAGATAAGTATTATTAATTATTCCCTGTTATAGTCACAAGGAAATTGTGTCTTATATAGGTCAAGTGATTTGACCAAGTGACATGACCAAGTGACACAAGCTGATGAGGTTCTTGCCCCAAGAGCAGCAAGCCTGGAGCAAAGGAATAGATGCAGCCCCATTTTTAGAAGCCATCTGGGCAGTGGGAGGGATAAATCTTTACCATACAGACCAGGGGATCCACTCAGAGGCAGCAGAAGCAGCAGTTTTTGTTTTTGTTTTAATGGTTTAAAAATCCTATAGGAATTCTGATTGGCCCTACTGACAAGCCATCCATGCCCACCAGCTGGGTGACTCCTGACCTTCCATGCTTCTCACCCGAATTAATGCAAGGTCCCTGTATCATAACGTGAGCGTCAAGACCCTGCTGGAGTTAGCAATGACCTTTACATTTCTCAGGCTTTTCAAAATATGTAAAACATCTGGGCATTAGGAATGCCCCTCAAACTCTCAAGCCTGAAATATGGGTAGATGCATTTCTCTAACCGTGGTGTTTTCACCAAGTTTGGGGGAAAGACTTTATATGACCAAAATGGGCTGTATCTGAGACTTGGATATTTTTCAGTTGCCCAAGCAAATTACTGAGGCACACAAAAATACGCTTCCAAAAAAATTTCCTTGAATTAAAAAGAAACCTCAGTAGCAGGAGAGCAGAAGAAAAAAGAACGATCTCAAAAAAATCCAGAGGGGGGAAGGGAGACTGTTTGGCTTTCATACTTTTGCCTCTGATATCCTTTTGTTCTCCCACCTCATTGTATTAAGGATGCTAAATCAAACATGATTGCAGTGTGATGTTTGTGTGTGAAAATGACAAAAGCAATAGGCCAAAATCCCAACCTCATCTTGAACCCTGAAGACTTTTATGGCTTTTCCTTCACTAGGCCCTCCCCCTAATACACATTAAAGACCACATTGTTCAAAAGGGTCATGGTAGGTTTCATACCTCATTTTAATACAATGTAAATGGTAACTAAACATCCAAGTTTTTTGTTAGCAATATCTGTATATCTCTAGAAAATGGCTGGGATGCTATAGGATAATTAATAAACTGATTCTTTGGTTTAAGTATTAATGCAAAATTATAATGTATCAGAGAGGCGGAAACAGTAGTATCAAGGCACTAATTTCTTGTGGTGATTATGTCAGATTTTCTTTTTAACATCATTTTCCTCAGAAAAGGGGTAAGGGTTGGAGATGTGTTAAAAATATTCAGATGATTTGTGAAGTGTTTAAGTATTCACCCTAGCCTCAAACTTTCAAGACTGTCAGGTCTCAACTCAAGAAGCCTAAACTAAATTAAATTAAACTTGCTGCTAATCTCAAATGCAGGTCTTCTCTACCCCTTATTGTACTGGTTATTTCTGCAAGTCACATTATGAACCCTAAATTGGTTTATGTATTTGTTTCAGGAAGGTTTCAAATTGAGAAAAGAATCAAGCTATTTATGGTTCCATTTTTCTGAGATCTTACCATCGACTATCACCAATACTTTGGAGGTTCAGTGGAAGGAAGGCAGCAATGACTCCATCAGTCTTTCCAACTGCCATAAATAATTTGTATCATAAAAGTACCTACAAAATCGCTGGCCTTACCTCTTTGGAGAAGGATACAGTAAAACAGGAAGGTTACAGTTGGGCTTGGTAGAGGGAAATGTAAAAAAATTAAAATCTGGACTGAATTAAAAGAACAACAGCAAAATTGGGGTAGTGCTTTTAAAATGACAATTTTGCCAGCCACAGTGGTACATGCTTGTAATTTTAGCTACTCCAGTGGCTGAGGCGAGAGGATAGCAAGTTCGAGGTTAGCCTGGACAATAAAGTGAGACCTTGTCTCAAAAAAAAAATTAAAGCTGGGTAGCTCAATGTCAGACTCTGATTTCAATCCCTTACATTAAAAACAAACATCATAATTTCATTCGCAGCATTGTTCACTTCCCACAAATCAGGCATTTTTTATTAATATCCATAGGCAAAAAGATATGGCACGGTATCACAAGCCCAGTGCATTTTTAAGACCTATGATTTTTGGAGATTTCTTGTACTACAAGTCCAATTTAAAAGATCTCAAAATAACACACCAAGAGCATCTGTTTAGCTCAGCTGAAGTTTCAAGAGCCAATCAATACCAGCTGTTAGGGAAGGGATTTCACATGTGTTACTCAAATCCTAACCAAATCTTGGAATTTTTTTCATTCTCTTAGTGATGGCTCCAAAACCAGAATAAAAAAAGAAAAAGAAAGAAAGAAAAAAAGAAAAGGAAGAGAAAGAAAGAAAAAAGATTACTCAGTGCTTTGATGCATGTGACCAAGACCAAAATGATCACCCTCTCCAATTCAATACAGTATTAGCATGAGGACAAAAGGTATTTAAAAATCAATTTGGAATTATTTCTACCAGGAGTTGTCTAATCTTTGGAAGTTGAAGAATGAGAATATTCCCAAACGCTGAAAGGGCACTCACATTATTTTTTCTCCTTTAAGGAGCAATCTAATTTTCACAGAGAATTCATTTGGTGGCATTGTTTTGGTTTTAGGTGTCTGTCCTGCCAGGCTGGGGCTGTGGACAAGGGCTGCATCTATTTTGAAGTGTGCACAATGGCCTCTCTTTTGCAGCTTGCTCTCTCTCTGTTATTGATCCTTACAGATGCTCCAAGGCCCTTCCCCCACTTTCTCCAAATCCCAACCCCCCATTCTGAAAGATAGCTTAAGAAATAAGACTTCCTGCCTAGCGACTGGCAGGGCTGAAAGACCAGATTGTATGACTCCACTGATCAGGCCTGCCACAGTGAAAGCTTGAATAGAGTTAACCCTCTGTGAACTAAAACAAAACATTTGTATGCCCAGCTGTGACAAAGGTTAATTTAAATGGACAAGGGCCCAATATCTAAAACCAAGCATCCTTTTTTTTTTTTTTTTTTACAGTAGCATGTCACTGAACTCTTGTCTAAGGAGTTGTTCTTGCCTTTTAAATTTCCAAAGATCTCACTCATCTGGGATCATTCATTTTGCCTTATTAGAATTTTTTTTCCTTATTTGAATTTTGTATGGAAGATTCAGTTGCAAATTTTTAAATTCACTTCCTTGTTTCTTGTTAAAAGTTCTTGTTTTACTACTGTAAGTTATTTTCTGCCACTGAATGACTAAGAAAAACTGAAGTTGTAATACTTAATGAAATATACACAGAAGGGGGGAATTTTCTCTTTTCCTCTTCCACAACTGGTGGACTACATATCACTAAGAGATTTGTTTCTTTCTTTTTTTTTTTTTTTTTCTCGGTGCTGGGGATCGAACTCAGGTCCTTATGGTTGCAAGGCAAGCACTTTAACCACTGAGCTAAATCCCCAGCCCCTCACTAAGAGATTTGAATTGGTTAAAAAAAAAATCCAAATCCTCCAGAGTTACCCACACTGCACTCATATAACTATATATAAACTCACATAACCACTGCACCAGTCCCTCTGCTTACCCTTAAACTCCTGTCCAGTGGCTCCAAAGAAAACCCTTTCTTAAGCAACTCTTTTCGGGGAAAAAGCTAGTTACACAGGGAGGAAAGGAGAGGAGGTTGTTCAAGATAAAAGTATCAGATCTTGTACGTGACTGATAATTCCTAACTTTTTTGTTTCCACTAATTTACAGTGAAAACAAATGAAGTACTGATGGCATATAAGAAACTGGGGATAACATGGAAGAGGGGTGCCAGGATTCATAGGAAGAATAGGCTTATGAGAGGGAGCCCCACTTTCCTGATTTGTGCATCCCCTGAGAAAGCACGAAACAGCGAGACTGCCTAAGGCAGAAGTTAGCCATGCTACAAGGGGGTGGGAGGCTTTCCCAGGAGCATTTTGTAGAGCTAATGCCGCTGCTAGAAATTTATCAACTGCTTCCAAGAGTCAGGAATTCTCCTGACTGTAGCTCAGCAGTGCTTGCCTATAAGAAATCAGACTCTGCAAGCTCTTAGGCTCTACTTTATAAACTCAGCAAAACTTTAATGTTAAGACTCATCTTTAAGCTGTTTCTATAGCTGTAACATTTACTAATCACTATTAACTATATACACACAGAATTTACCATTTTAAAAAATGCTTTCATCTAAAAAGAAATTAGCAATTGCTTAGTCTTATACCACAAACCTTAACACATGTAAGTTCCCCCAAAGAGGATGAGGCTGCCTTATCAGTGGCCTCCTGACCCCAATTCAATCTATAATTAACAGTACTAAATAAGGCTTTGGCAGATGGTGAACTAGATTGAACAATTTAAAATATAAACAAATTCTGTCAAGAAGTGAACAGAACAATTTTTAAATGTAAATTTTACTCTGTACTGGAATGTGAAGTTTAAAGTCTTTCTAAAATTACTGTAAAATTTAAATCTGCTGCCCCCCTTTTCTCCTGCTCTTTCTCTTAAAACACCAACCACCACCATTACTTCACTGCACCTCTCCTTGCTCCTTTTCTGTGTCCAAACCATTCACAGCCCACTGCTGTGTTCGTGAAAACTTGTTGGCCGAATTCGGCCAAGATACAAGAAACAGTTGTCTGTGGACTTGCCTCCCTTCTCCCTCAAGGCTACTATTTGATCCAAACCTTTAAAGAATATTTCTAACCCTTAGATTTGGGTCCCAGATTTAACCATCAGTCCCCTTACCTTCCCATGTCTCCATTTCATGCTTCTCGGAGTCTGCTGAGAAGTTCTATTGCAGCCATGAAGAAACAGAGATTACAGGACAAGTCCAGCTTGATGACCACCCTTCCGACACTTGGTCAATTTCTTTCTCTAAGGCGGACCACGACAGTCATCCTCACAGGTCAGTTTACAAGCTGGTCATGTGATTACAAAGTTCAGGCTCTAAGGTCACAGTGTGTATGGAGTTCGTTTATTACCAAAGGTTATCTAAGTGGAACCGATAGACTTATTTTCCCTAGTTAACAATACTGCCTAGCACATTTCTTTAAAAACCAATATTGGAACATTTAAGGGAAATACTCCACTCTTCTTAAACTGAGATTCCAAAATTAAAAGGCAGCATTTTAGAATGACAACATCTAAAAGACCTTTAATATGTGGAAGTTTCCTTTCTTTTTTCAAAAGCTGTTTTATACTATATCCCTCTATATTCAATAAAAAAATTTAGAACTAAAATCTTTGACCCAAAGACCAAAAAAAAAAAAAAAAAACCCGACACTTTAAGCACCCGTTTTGTTTGGATTTTGAGGGGTGGGAGTGGGATTCCTGTTTTTTGTCATTATAATAAACAATGACAAGGCAAATTCTGAGAAAATTAAGCCATGGTGCTATAAGTTGTTTGTAGGGCTTTCTTTAACTTTAGCCCTTGGTTTCCATGCTCTGGTTATCCACACTAGTTTGAAAGAATGTGCAAGAAAGGAAACTAGGTCTGCAAAATCCTTTTAGTAAGAAAGGTTAGAAATTTCATCCCCTGCCCTCAGCCAAAAGGTTACATCTTTAAAGCAAGCTTATTGCTTCATTCGTCTAAAACTCCTGAGGTCTTAAGCAATCACCATGTTAAAGCCTCTCCTCTGATTCATGGCCCACACCAGCAGCAAAGGGCACAGTGTGGAAGCTGGACTACACATACACTCGCACCTCAGCTCAGAGCTGCAGAGGCTGGCAAATTTGAGCAATATGCTAATGACACATGATGTCAAACATTCAGCTATCCATTCAGATACCAGAACACACAAAAAAGGGCACGTTCCCATGCAGGAGGCCCTAAGATTAATCTCCAACAACACAAAAAAGGCAGAGGGAGTTCTGCTGAGAAGGTGGCATGGCCCACAGAGACACTGATTCCTAAGGATAAATGTTTTTTAACTGTGCAAACTGTTTCATCTTATGAAATCTTCCCTCTTCTCTAACTTAGCTTTAGGAATTCTTAAAGTCTAAATACAATTTACAGCACTGTTCCAGAAAAAAAGAGACCTTTTTGGGGGTAGTAGTATTTGTTACTTGGCAGCCATATAAATGAATGACAAATAATGCTATCAATGTTACTAGAGGGCTTTTATAACCAACAGTGAACATTAGGATCATCTTACAAACGGGAGCCTGGATAAAGTGACCAGTGGTTTAGAAAAGTAGAAAAGGCTATAATTCATTTAAAAATAAATGTTTTGCCACTGCCACCACATACCTTGCCTCAACTCCCCAAAATTGACTGGTTTTCCACCCATCTCAACAAGAGATTAACAAAGTTTCTTCTCAGTCCCTGAGGAATTCAATGTAGCTCTTGAATAAATTTAACGAAGTGACTACAAAGAGAAGGGGAAAGCCCATCAACAAAAAGCCACTCCTTGGAAATACTTATTTTTTTCAATAGTAGCAGAGTTTTATTAAAGGCAGGAAAAGAAACAGACTCTGCAGAGCACACGCGCACGCACACACACACACACACATGCACACACACACTTCAGAGCTTGGGCCAAGTAAAAGTAGGAAAAGAAGCACACCCTGCAGGCGTGAGGGTGGGCCGCCATGCAAGAGGAAACTCAGTGGCCTGAAACACTTATTTTTAAAAAGCAGTTCTCCGTCTCCCTAATAGATACAGGCTTATCAGAACTCAGTGCCTGCACACACTGAAGCTGCAGTAAGCCTCTGTGCTCTAGTGTACCGACTTCAGGAGGAGGAGATGAAACAGACAGCAGTTAGCTGGTCCCCACAATGAAGACTGAAGCAGAAATCTTGATGATGACGATTATTGGTGGTACCTCTATTCTGAGGTACATTCATTCCTTTTTTTATTTTCAGACAAGGTCTTACTATGTCACTAAGTTGCCCAGGCTAAACTAGACTTTGCTATCTTCCTGCCTCAGCCTCCCAGAATGCTGGGATTACAGATGCATGCCACCATACCTGGATAAGACCCTTTTATTTTTTTCCCCCAAGACCTTTTTTAATGGTAGGTCTTTCTGATAAATTTCTGAAGCACCAATAAGCCTAAAATCAAAATTTTAACATAATTTAAGAAGACAGGTAAACCTTAGTTTTCGATATAGAGCCATATTTCTTCAGCATTCTTGGTCCCACAGGTTTTTTGGGGATTTTTGTTGATTTTGTTTTTTGAAACAGAGTCTTACTACATAGTTCAGGCTGGGCTTGAACTTATTATGTAGCCCAGGCTGCCCTCAAACTTATGGCGAACCTCCTGCTTCAGCCTCCCAGATGCTGAGATTACAGGCGTGTATCACCACACCAGGTTCTCACCATTTTTTGTTGTTGTTTTTGGTTTTGTTTTTTGTGGTTTGTTTTTGTGGGGGTGTTGTTTTGTTTTGTTTTTTTAGACAGAGTCTCACTACATAGTTCAGACTGCCCTTGAACTCACCATGTAGCCGTGGGCTGGCCTCAAACTTGTGGTGATCTTCCTGCCTCAGCCTCCTGAGTGCTGGCATTATATGTGTGTACCACCACGCCCAGCTCCAATGGTTGTTTTGTTTTGAAAGCCCTTTATAGGACCTACCTACTGGGAAGAGGAGGGAAGAGAAGATGGAACTTATGTGACTTGGCTAAGGCTCCCAGAAAAGTTACTAAAACTGGCTGCAGAGGAAATGAAATCATTCAAGAAGATAAAAAGAATCCTGGGACATAGGAGTGGGAAGAGAGAAAAGAAAATAAACCAGCAGTATTTTCTATTCCCCAATATTAGCTTTTAAAAGAGTAGATGAACAAAATTCTACATCAGCATTGCATCTGTGTATCTAAGAGTCCAAATTATAACTGGTAGGACCTTAGGTAAAGAGCAAGATGCTGATTCCGTTTTCATTTTGAAGACAGAGAAACTGAGGCCCAGAGAAAGGAAGAGACAGGAGTCATCAAACCAACTGAGAAGAAAAGCAAATATCCTAGGCCCTTATTTCTTGGATTATACCACGTACCTTGAAGGACAAAAAAAGGTAAAATCTCTTTTCAGATGCTATATTTAGTGGTATCTCCCATTTGTTTCCTCAAATGGCAGCCTTCAAGAGGACTGCAAATTCTGAAGCTGAAGGGGGTATTATCAAGATGTAATGTAAATTTAGCCAATTTGAGTGCCCTCGAGACCACAGAAATCATTTCAGCCCTATTTGTTCTTAAGCTTTTGATGAAAGTCTGATGCACAGTAAAATCCATGTGACCACATTCATGGAAGGACCTCTGTCCATTTCAGAAAAGCAGAAATTACGCAAAAAATGTTCTCAATTTCTTTTTAAATTTGCAAAGGTTAAAACAAAAAACGTTCAAAGGTTACTGGTTCTCATCTGTCAGATCATTGCTACAAACATTCCCTATGGCAAGAGAAAGTTTAATTCAATGAAACAGGAATACTGAAGTAACAGTCAAATGAAGTCCACATTATCTGGGACTAAAAAGCAAACCTCCTGCGTGCGGAAAAAGAATAGGAACAAAGAATGACTTAGGTATGATTTCCACAGATAAGTCTTCTACTTCTGGAGCTGGAAAAGAGAATTCATAGTTCAAAAAAATTTCAGTATCAATGAGCTGGGGATGGTGGAGCACTCCTGTAATCCCAGCACTTGGGAGGCTGAGGCAGGAAGATCATTTTGAGTTTGAGACCAGCCTGGGTTATATAGTAAGTTGAAGCACAGTCTGAACTACATAGCAAGACCCTGTCTCCAAAAACCAAAAGCAAAACCAAACAAACAAACAAAACAAAAACCAAAAAAACCCTTAGTATTGAGAACCAAAATAAGATATTCCAGAAACTGGGGATTTTCACCAAATTTATGAACACTCACTGAGTGAGTGTCCCCGAGGAAACACTATGCTGACTAAGGTGACATAAATAAGTATCATGTGACCCTGGATCTAGATGTTCATCATCTGCTGACCTCTTCAGCCTCATTTCCCACCACTCTGTATTAACCCAGTTGTGATGCAAATACACCAAACACATAGATGACAGCATGATGGTTATGAGTGTTCAAAATCACAGAAGGGAAGTAATAGGGAAAGACAGATAAAGCAGTAATTCATCACACTGCAGTAGGCTGCCAGAGTGGGAGAACATTACATTTGAACTGACACTTGCAGTTCCGTAAATAGAAGAATAAGAAAGGTATTTGTGGACCTGAAGAAATAGGCAAAATGGGAAAGAGATCTGAAAAGATTTTCTAATGTCAGTGTCAAATTCTGTATGCAGAAAAGTAACATGATAAATTGTGGAAGAATATACTACATGCTTCAAGAACAGACTTACACATAAGAACCACATATAATGCATGTACCTTGTTAGGGTCCTAATTTGAACAAATCAACTGTAAAAACACTCAAGATAATCAAGGAAATTTAAATACAGATACAATATTTAATTAGATAAGTTTTCTATACCCAAATGAGGGATCTGGAAAAGATAAGCCTTCCTGCAAGTTTATTTTATTTTATTGGGGGTGGGGAGGGCGTGCCAGAGATCCAAGCCAGGGCCTTGCACTTGCAAGGCAAGTAAGTGCTCTACCACTGAGCTAAATCCCCAACCTCTTCCTTCAAGTTAAAAAAAGAAAAAACCTCACAATTCCCCAGTCAAGATTTTGTCCTTAAAATTTTAAAGCATCACAATCAAGAACACATGATAGTATGAATAAATTAATCTCTTTTGAATGAAAAGAAAGGAAAGGAACCAGATACACAGCATACAAACATAAATGCAGCCAACTATTGTGTCTCCTGAGAGGTCTGAACAAGTTGAGACTCATTAATCCCAGGTCTGCCTGTTTATCTTCTCCACAATTAAGATGCAGACTGGCCCAGAGATTAGTGCAAATAAATATTGTAGCTACGGGTATAACAGCACCTGAAACTGCTGTTAAGCAAGATGTACAACTGAAGTAAAAAAGATCAAAGCAGTAAAATCTAAGTCTCAAATCTGGGGACAGGAAAATGGATAGTCTTTCTCTTTTGGTACTCCTGAGAAGGAAGACCACTTGAAGCAGCACAGTCTATCTACCTACCTATATGAACTAGGGACAGTCAGATGACAGATTTTACAGGAAAGGGCTTTTGCCCACAAGGGACTCAGCTCTGCTCGAGCGCACTGGAAGAAAACATGTAAGATATCACTCCCACACTCTACCACAACACCCAGTGACTGTGGCCTTCCAAACCCATTATAGCGTAAATACACCAAATTATCCCATCTGCCTAGAGTAACCTTTCTCACTCCTTCCTTATAGCTTCCACTCCCACTGAGTCATCTTTCTGACTCAATTTAATTATCACCTCCTCTGTGAAATAGTTTAAGACTCCATTCTTCTAGCATTCAAATCAGACAGTCAAATTGTTCCCACCTCCAGCGCTGCCTGGATCCCTAAAATAGATCATGATAATACACATCACCAGTATTTTTATGTATTTCAAGTTTCTTTAATATTATTAATCCTATTACACGCCAAAGAGTAAACTAGTAAGCCCAGCATCCAGTTGGATTGAGCACAGAATTAGCATTCAGAATGTGCTGAAGCAAACAGAAGGCTCCTGGTGTATGTTGTGAGGGTAGATCACAATTCTTTCGTTAAACTTTTTCCTCTTTTTTGAGAGTCTGACTATGCAGCAGCCTCAAGTGATCCTCCTGTCTTACCCTCCCAAGTACCAGGGACTATAGTAGATTGTTGGTTAAACTTTGTCTTTTTTTTTTTTTTTAAGTGCTGGGGATCAAACCCAAAGTCTTACATGCATGCTACAAAAGCACTTTACCACTGAGCTATAACCCCTTGTGGTACATGCATGTTCTACTTTCATTTCACATTCTTGCCTCACAGAGGTTTTTTCCTCAAATGGAGTTTTTAACAAACTCCATTTCAGAATTTGCTGTGTGTCAGCCCCTGTGTTATATATACATTTCCTACTTTTTTTTTTCTTTGGCAGTACCAGGGACTGAGTCCAGGGCCTTCACACTAAACTACATTTCCAGACCTTGTAAAAAATGTATTTTATTTTGAGATGAGATCTTGCTAAGTCTAGGTTGCCCTCAGCTCAAACTTGTGACCCTCTTGCCTCAGCTTCTCAAGGTGATGGCATTTTAGGTATACACCACCACAACTGGCTACATTTTCTAATTTTTGGGCTTATTTGGCAATAAATCTTCCAACAATGAAAGCCCAGTACTAGTACTAGAAGATTTCCTGACCAATATGTCCTGTTTGCTGGATTCTTATACTAGTACAGAATCATTTGTTGCTGGAGATCTTCTGATTAACCTAAGTAGCATATGTATCTCTCACTAGATTCCAAGCTTTGTAAGGGCAGGGAGCATGACCACAGTTTTGCTGATCATTACAATCCTACTACTCGACAGAAAAAAGCAAACTTTCAATGAATATAGTATTTGACTGGAGTAGGGAAGAAAGGAAAGGAGTTACTTGAGAGAGCAGGAACATGGGAAAGGGGGAAAAATCCTTTCGGAATACAAATATTCACCAAAAAAAATCTGCCCTTAGGCTATTCCAGTAAAGCCAAAACCAGTTCTCCCAGCCCATATACAGAGCTCTTTGCTAATTCCTAAGAAACAACAGGTCTGGTTGCAAATGGCCAAGTGGCGATCCTACCTGTGACTCAGTCTGTCCTTCCACTTCACTAGAGACTGAACCTGACTCTGAGTAGAGAGCTACAGGAAGACAGAAGGTGACAAGGCTTAGCAGTCTTCTCAGGGGTAGAACCTGGGTCCAGGTGGCTAAAGGATCCATTTTTATCAAGCAAGCTTTGTAACACATATAATCTCATGCAGAGTCAACTACACAAAGCACCTGAGCTCTGTCCTGGTTCCTGGTGTCACAGACTGCTCCCTCTGAACCTCACAGCCTGATGCTATCTAATTGCCTCTTGGGCCTCTCCACCTAGATGTATCTAAGTACCTCGGGCGTGTCCAGATACGTCTCTCTCTAATGTGTGCTGCTTTTTCCAGGCACTCTGTTCAGTTAATGGAATCAATCAACTGCCTAAGCCAAAACCTAGAAATCTTTTCCTTGTTTAGTTTCTTCCCTTGGACCTCACCCACATTCAACCTGTCATAAATCCTGTCTTTTCTAAGCATTCAAAAGCTACTGAGGGCTTGGGGATTTAGCTCAAGTGGTAGAGCACTTCATTGCAAGCACAAGCCCCTGAGAGTTCGAGCCCCAGCACCCAAAGAAAACAAACAAACAAACAAAAAAAACCGCTACTGAATCTGCCACTCTGAAGAGGTATCACTAACCAAGGTGGGACAATCTGAACATCATTTAAAAAAAATATAACTATAGCCAGGTGTGGTGGTACACATCTATAATCCCAGCTCTCTGGGACGCTGAGGCAGGAGGACCAAAAGAAAAAAAGTTCAAGCCTACTCTGGACAACTTAGTAGCTTAGCAAGATCCTGTCTCAAAATAAAAAAATAAAATAAAATAAAACGGCTGGGGATGTAGCTCACTATGAAAGGTTCAAGTCCTAGTACTGAGCAAATAAATAAATAACCAATCATGAACTGAAATACAAATGTCTGAATCCATGAGTTAGCGCTGGGCGTGTAGCTCAGTGGCACAGCATTAAGGTTCAATCCCTGGCACTGTAAGAAATAAATGAATAAATCCATGAGTTAGTAAGGACACTAACAAAATTAATTCACTGAAGGGTGCTAGGTAACCAACGTATCATTTTGAAAATTATTGAGAGAAAGCAGCATCTATCTTGCCTTTTCTCGATGAACTATACCACCAGGTAATGAACAATTATGGGAAACTTTCTCTGTATAGCTGGAATACTTCTATTCTAATCTAATAAATGTAAAGGAAATACTGGACTTAGAATTTTTTTAGTTGTTTACATTTCTTAGTACATGCTTGCAGTATACAATGATTAAATTTATTAGGAGGAGTTGATACATGTATGTAACACAGTTTAAATCTTTTTATTTCCCTTTCCCCTGTCCTCCCTCCTCCCTCCTTTCACTGCTTGGTTCCTTTCCCATTTGTAAAAGATGGAGTTAGAATATTATTATGAAATAATAGTCCTAGATATTAATAATAGCTGCTAATGTTACAAAAAAAGAGAACAAGATATATATACACTCATGCACAATAGGCAAGTGCTCTTCTACTGAGCCTGTCAATATAGTGTATGTTGTTTTACAAAGGAACTAAATACCCTCACGTGGTAGTCTTGCAAAAAAGTTGAATTTGAAGTTAACCAAGCCCCTAGATCTATCTACTACAATAAATTACAAAATTAAGAAAACACATTCATCTACAAGGATACGATCAGCAAAATCTGCTGTGGCAAATTCATAAGACAAACCAGTAAATCTCTTACATTAGAAGCAGAATAAAGATGGAGTAGAAATCTACAGACTAGGGGGAAAAAAACACTCCTTTTAATCTATGGATACAGACTAGAAGCTTAATGGATGAAATCTAGCACTTCAGATTTGCTTCAAAATAACATACAAGGGGGGCTGGGGATTTAGCTCAGTGATTAGAGTGCTTGCCTTGCAAGCACAAGGCCCTGAGTTCAATCCTCGGCACCACAAAAAAAAAAAAAACAAAACAAACAAACAAAAAAAAAACATACAAGGGGAGAAGTAGGTAGAGGTCGGATAAGACTATCCACTGGATGATGGTCACTAAAGTCAACACACGGGTTCATTATACTACTTTCTATATCTCTGTGTTTGTTTTAGAAAAAGTAAAACAAATCCTCTCAAATCTATCTATTTGTTCCTATCTCCACTCTCAGAGCCTTGGCCACCATCATCTCCTGTCTGGCTTATTTCAAAAGCTTTCTTACAGGTAAGGTCTTGTTAGCTACTACTCTTTTCCACTTCTCTTTCCTCCACAGCACACCCCTACTGGCTACTTTCTACTGTTCAAATAAAATAATGCCCCTCCTACTTAAAACCTTTCACTGCCTTCATAATAAATCACCTTTCAAGCTCCCAAGGACCTCTTGATTGCACCCTTTGCCAATTTCTGTCTTCTCATATTCCCAGTGGTCTCAACAAACAGTACTATTTGCAGCAGTTTCCAAACTGTGCCTCTGGCAAGTAGTATTCCTTCTACTTGACCAGTTTCCATGAATTATTTAATTCTCACCTAATTCAGGCCTCATCTCCCTGAGAAATCTTCCTCAATTATTCACTGCCCTAAAGGTTATAATCCTATGAGCTTTCAGTTTTATCCCCTTGTGTGCCTATCCACCTACCAGTCTGCATAATTGTTCCCAGAAAAAGGGACTAGATACGATTCATCTCTGTATTCCTGGCACCTACCATAGAACCAAGCACAAATATGTATTTGATTTCTCTTTGATGGATTAAAAAAAGAATGAAAAAAAAAAGACCTAGGTGTCTAAGAAGTTTATAATTCTATAGAAACAGGTAACTAAAATAACAGGTATCCTGGAATACATGTTTTGGATACAGACAAATTGGAATCAAATAGCAGTTACATTATATGCACTAGTTTTGTAAACTTATGCAAGGTACTTCCATTCTCTGAGCTCAGCTCTCATATCCTTTAAATGCACATACCATTTAATCCAGCAATTTCACTTCTAGGAATGTATTGTGTAGGAGTGAAAAGATATTCACTGCAATAATATATATAGTAACTAAATAAGTTTTTAAAACTCTAGGCAAATTTTGTAATCAATAGGGGGATGGATAAAAATCTTTACAATATGTAACTGTTACAAAGAATGAGGTAAGTCTTTAATGTATTAATGTGTAAAGAAGCCAGCCCATAATGTTAATGTAAAAAACAAAGATCGGTTCAATCCCTTTCATGAAAACATAAGTCTATTTGTAAGTACATAAAAGTATCCAAATGGACTTGAGCACCTCTAGCCAAGAAGGAATTATGAGTCAGGCATAGTGGTGCACACCTGTAATCCCAGCACTCTACTAGGTAGATGAGGGATGATCACAAGTTCAAACCCAGACGCAGCAACTGAGCGAGACCTGTCTCAAGGTTTAAAAAAAAAAAATTTAGAAGACGGAATTATGGAGAGTAGATCTGGTCTGACTGTGAACTAGACAAATTATTGTTATTGGTGAGGGGTGCTGGGGATTGAACTCAGGGATTTGAGCTTGCTAGGCAAGCCCTCTACCACTTGAGCTAAGTCCTCAACCCTGACAAATTATATTTTAAAAATCATTTCCAGGTATTGGAATTCAGGAGGCAAAAGATGGTGGGTCCTATGAATGCTGCATCTAACTGCATAGCGGGTTTCCAGGCTAGAGCCCAGGAAGGAGGAGCCCAGGAAGGAAGAGCCCAGGTAGGGCCCAGCTTCTTCATGGAGTTGAGGATTTGGAGGTGGGAGTCCAGGAGGGCAGGTTAGCTGGAATTCAAAGGGCAGCAGACTACAGGGAAAGGGCTACAGGGAGAGAACACGACCACTATCTGTACAGGGTCCTTTCAAGTCTTCAGCTGAGGACTGATCAGTGCAGGTGTAAGAGAAAACTACCCAATTCTGGGGAAGGAACCACCCAAAAGGAGGAGAGGGAAAAATCTCTGGGACTTACTCAGGACCAAAAATTTATTCATGTTCCCGCCAGCCAAAAGGGAAAACTTTCTAGAGAATCTATTTCCTAAAGACCTTGGTTAGTAAGGATATATTTCCCAACACCTGTCCCTCAGGTATTCTCCTAAGAGTACTGATTTGTTTATCGGATACGCTACTTGACATATTCAATCCACATGATCGAATCTAAGATAGGTGGTGATGGTCAGTTTGTGGGTGAAAGATAAAGTCAGAGGAGGCAGGAAGGCAAGCCCAACAGGTTGTGAGAACGAATGCTAAAAACAATCTGCCTTGGGCTCATCTTGACATAGATAAAATCCACCAATATAAGCAAAAATCCCCTTTGCAAATCAGCTTGGCACAAAATTGAATGTGGAGATATGATCACAACCCCTCCTCAATCAACTGGCCACTGTGTTAAAAATTTCTTCTCTCCGATGATTTTAAGGCCTCCACAACTCTGCAGACCTCACCACTCACCACACAAGAAACACTCAAATGCATTAAAGCAATCCTGTGAGCTTACGCCTGACAAACAGTTTTTCATAATCTTACTTTGGTTCTAATATAGTAACTGTAAACTCAAAGACTGGTATTGTCCTTTTAATGGTGTTTACTCAATTCACTTCTCACTTCTGTGAGGTTCACTTCTCACACAAATAAGATACAGTACATGGATTCCACTGAACATTCCTGTTCAGATCAAGTCAATACAAAGTTGGAGAGCTTGGATCCTTTATCACTTAACAGTGAGACTTCTCAGGTGAATGGAACATAAAAAGAAACTGATAAATTTCCTGGCTAAGATATTAAAAATTCCATCATTATAATGCCTTTATTTAAAAGAAAACATGAAAAGTAAAACAAAAAAAGAATGGATTGGTGTTTGTTACACTTAGTGGTTCATGACAAGAACTGCAAATTACTTTAGGTTGGGGGATGTGGCTCAGCAGTAAAGCACTTGCCTAGCATACATGAAACCCTGGGTTTGATCCCCAGTACCACACATACACAAAGCAATGATTTGAAAATCAACACTTAGCAAAATGATATGACTTGACAGACAGTTCACTAACAGGCAACTGGAGCAAGGTACCTATAGGTGGTATTCTGGAATAGGAGCCAAATACAGAACTAGAAATGAAATCCTGGTCTTAAAGGGCTATAGAGAAGCATTAAAACTCCCAAATGTAGCTGGGCATGGCGGTGCACATCTGAACTCCTGCTACTTTGGGAGGCTGAGGCAGAAAGATCTTAAGCTCACCTCAGCCTGGAAAACTGAGTGACTTAGATCCTGTCTCAAAATAAAGGGCTGGAAATGTAGCTCACTGCAGAGGCCCTGGCTTCAATCCCTAGTATGGGGGAAGGGGGATCCTGAATGTATATTTAGTGAACTCTTTATTTTATAGTGGCCAGACATTGGAAACTCAAGAATATTAAACCAGCAGCAATACAATATCTCAATTATTTCATAATTCTAATTAGGTCACACTCCTGACCACTCCCACCAAAGCACCAAACAAATCCTTAGGAACCATAAGGCTTTGGAAGGTATTTTTTCCCTCCCAGAGAATGCAAAATTCTGTAAGTCTTTTTCAAAAAGATGGACAGAAGAATGATTGCAGATTAACATTCCTATGTTCTCTAAAAGAGCAGTCACTAGAATTTTTGGAGCCAGAAAACTTCTGTCTTTTAATATTTGTACAGTATTGTCAATCTTCAGGAATGTTCTAAGTGACAAATTAGGATGTTGTGGACACATTTTATAAATTTAAGTGCTATACAGTTATTATCGTTAATGAAAATAATAGGTACTTTTAGAAGAGATTATAGTTAAGAAAATATAAACGGGATGGGGAGGGGACAAGGCAGGCAGCTTGATTCCAAGTCTGTAACCCAAAAGTAATATTGACCGAAAGGGCATACTGCTTTGATTTTTAGTATCTTTCTGAATTAAGTATTTTATTTTGCCGAAATATGTTGGTGGCTCATGTAAAAGGAATTTCTTGAGATATAAAATAATCACACACATTCACACAAAATTTGAGCTAGAAAAGTATTAGAAGAAAAAACAGGAGAATATATATATCTTACCAAAGGGGAGTAGGGGAGCGTCTCTGTAAGTATAACATGGAACCTATAAATCATTAACAAAAAAAGACCAGATTTTCATCTTTCTTTCTTTCTTTGGCAGGGGGGTGTAGTTTACTGGGGGATTTGAACTCAAGGAGCACTGAGGTACATCCCAACCTTTTTAAATTTTTAACTTAGAGACAAGGTCTTGCTAGGTTGCCCAAGCTGGCCTTCAATCTTCCTGCTTTAGCCTTCCAAGTAGTTGGGATTACAGGTGTGCACCCTCACACCTTGCTAAATGTCTGATTTCTAAAGGGTAAACACCTTCAAATATACATACACACTTAGAGACACACGTATTAATATTTGTAAAACAAAGAATTCCTACAAATCAGTAGGAATCTTTTCAGTAAGAAAAAGACACGCAAAATCACCAATGGACAAAGACTATGACCAGGCAAATATCCTCTAATATGACTAATATGGATAAAATGAAAAGGTTACTAATAAAAACAAGACAAAAAAACCATTATAAACAATTTCTTATCAGTTGGCAAAAAATTAAAAATATTCAGGATATTTCAGTGTTGAAGGTTTAAGGAAATGGACATGCCCATATAATGCAGGTGACTGATGTACAGTTGGAAAAACTGCTTATAGTTTTTTTTTTTAATTTTACTTTAATGGTACATTTTCGATGTACATATTGATAACATTCATCATTGGGGATTTGTACCTGTACATGATATACCTTGTTTCTTCTTTTTTTCCCGTTCCCCTCCCCGCACCCCCTCCTCCCTCCTTATTTACAAAAGATTTGTTTCCATTTTTTCCTTCCATTTCTTATTTCTCTTGTCCCTCTGTTCCTTTCCCCCTCCCTTGCTCCCTTTCCCATTTGGACACTTTCTTTCCTTTCCCAATATAATACATTTTAGTCTTTATTTACACTTCAGTTTCTCACACCAGAGAAACTATGTGGTATTTAAACATGTGTGTCCGATTTATTTCACTTAGGAGTATGGTCTCAAGATATATCCATTTACCTAGGAACATCTCAAGCTTATCATTCTTTATGGCAGAGTAGTACTCCATTGTATAAAAATACCACATTTTCTTAATCCATTCTGCTGTTGATGGGCATTTGGGCTGCTTCCATGATTTAGCTATTACAAACTGTGCTGCTATAAACATGGGTGTGCATATATCCCTGCGGTATAATGATTTTAATTCTTTTGGGAAGATACCAAGAAGTGGAATAGCTGGGTCAAATGGAATCTCTAGTCCTAGTTCCCTGA